>JAURVB010013023.1:0-88533 GCA_033002965.1 Piper betle
CAACCTCGAGGGATCTCATCCTCGAGGGGTTATTAATCCGGAAAATGTTCGATTAAATGGCCCGAGTTAAGTGGGATCCGATAAAACACCACTTAACCCGTCCTGCAGACAATAAATCAAACATACAATAGAAAAGATTAAATCAGACGAGTCCTAAACGGACCTGGTAGAAGCTCCAAGCGTGTCATCGCGCCTAGGCGGCGAGCTCCTACTCCGTACCTACACATCAAAACTAAATACTAACGCCCACTAACTACATGATGCATCGAAATCAATGAATCACACATAATGCAACCACGAGATCATCCATCAAAATAACAATCAGATAATTATAAGAGTAAATAATCCTAACTCAAACTATTCATACCATATTTTATTCTGTTCTTCTAAGTTGCATCGTACTATATTAACATGCTCATACACAATTCATCTCATTAGATCACTTACTTCATTAACTAATAATCTCATCATGCACATCTTTACTTTATTCATGGTCAAGACATTAATCATGATAATTAATCAACCCTAGCATGCTATGTTAACAATTATCATCAATTTTAAATAAATCAATCGGAGGTAATTATACCTCACATCGTCGGCAATCGGCGACGGCTATGGTTCTGTCGCGCGTCTCGAAGCTCAAATTTGGTGCTCATCGGCGTCCGAAGCTCGATCAAGCTCTACTGGGTGAGCCCCACGGAAGATCCGGTGAATTCCAGCGAATCCCAGAAATTCCGATTTTTCCGGCGGTTTTCCGGCAGCTACTTGCGGTTTTCGCGACTTCCGTGTTTTCGCGACAATCGCCGGCGGCGTCTAATGGTCGGAAAGGGGTCGTGTTGGGTACCCTCGGAACCGGCTCGGTGACCCCGACTCATCTACGAGGTCGACGCGGCCAACGGAGGTGGTGGCTCGCCGGAAAATGACTAAAACAGGGCCGGCGGCAATGGGTCGCTAGATCCGTCCAGCCACGGTGGCGACGGCCTCTGTTCCAGTCGAGGAGGGTCGCTGGGTGGTCGGTGGTCCTGAGGCGACCGACCGATCGCGGCGGCGCTGGTCGCCGGCGGCGGAATCGGCGACGGAAGTGCAACGCGGGCGCGGCGTCGCGGTGTGGCTTCCTCGAGTCGCGGCGGTCTGATGAGGGCCGGACCTAGTCGGGGCGGTAGCGGCGACGTTGTCGCCGAGCTGGGCGGCGTTGGTCGACGGCTGGGCGGCGCCGACAGCGGCGGCGGTGGCGCGCGAACAGGGGCGGCACGGCACGAGGGTTTGGGCGTGGGGAGAAAAGGTCGGGGCGGAGAAGAAAGGTTGGGTGGCAATCTTGTAATTAAGACTTGACTCGTCTCCGGCTCGAGTCAAGTATAATAACTAAGTCATATTAAATCCTAAAAAAATTCATAAGAATCGGGAAAAATCCCGTAAAATCAAACAACACACAAGCAAATCATAATGATATGTTCTAGAACTATCAACCCACCCAGACTGCCCGAACGCGTCCTAACGCGGTAAACGGCCTAATACTAATTCTACGATCCACTATATATAAAAATAATAAAAAAAATGACTGGCATACTCTCATATATCTGATAACTCACTCTGTTCTGCTGTGTTCATGACGTTATCATCATATACTTGGGTACGCATGACCCTCATAGCTCATACACGCGACTGGCATCGGCTCGGTACACGTGTCCTCAACCTGACTCAACTCGAAAAAAATAACGGTAGACCCGACCGGTTCTGAATATAAAACCCTAACTCGAATCGTGGGTTTTACAGGAGGAGCAATAAGGTCTTCTGCACACACACATTGGGTGATTGAATGTTTCATGTTTTGTTTATGATGTTATTTATTAAATATGCTATGATTAAATGTTTGAGGCATGATAATGATACGAAATGAAATGATCACAGTAGCGCAGCAAAAGTATGATGGGTTAGGACCCAAGTTCCAAAATGAGCTTATAGTATATTAGATTGTGTGTAATGAAATTATCGATATATGCTTATATACCTGTATTTATTATTTTGACAGGGTGGACCCTAATTGCACTTTTAGTGGAGACCCTGTTTGTTTTATTTATGAATTTTGATCGTAACTGTATTGGTGTGTATTTTGAATTGCTTGTCATCCATGTAGTACCATGTTAGGATTTTGCGTATTTATTCATTCATGATGGATCGTATCTTCATCTTATGACGCCGAGATTGGGTCCACATGAGTTAGGTTCGGGTTAGCCGACCTAACCGGGGGCTGTAACATGCGGGTTCGGTTCACGAACGTGAACCAGATTTTGGGTGTTACAACATTGGTATCAGAGCCACTCTCGGCCGATTAAGATGCGTGATACTTTTATAGGTGATGTGTGTGCAAAGACTGCTCCAAGTCCAGCTGGCAGGTAAGTTTCTGTTCATTTTCTTACATGCAGATTTTTCTTTAATAGTTATTTTGATAACAATGTTGTCAGGACTTGATCAGAATTATGTGAAACTGACCTTAGTTGAGTTGACAGGTCATTTCTATGGGATGATATCAGACTGTTGGTAAGTTACATGTGAGCAAGGTATGTGTAGTGCTAGTAGGGGTAGAATGGGTATAAGTTCCCATCTTATACCAGATTTGGATGTCAATAGCCGTCAGCAGGAATCTGACAGGCTTGTCATGATGGGCTTAGAGACCCACTAGTTCTTTCCATCGCACAGAGATTTGGATGAATTGGATGTTGACCAGGTGTCCGTCCTTTGTATGTCACCACATTAGTCCTATTTCCAGGGAACGTGGTGTGCATAATGGGAAGGAGCTTGAAGTGGGTAGATAACTTGAGAGGGACAACTTTTAGAAAATAGTAGTGAATGAGGATGAGTAGTGAGACGTAAGCTTGGACACAACAAGGAAAAGACCAGGACCACTAGTGCCTACGAGATCAGACATTGGACGAGATTCTACCAAAGATAAGGCACCAGATCAGTGATTGCCGTTTGTGGGCTAGTCGACAGTGATAGAAGCAGCCACTCTAAATTTCAGGAGATCAGAGTGGGGTTTAGCATAGGTTGACCATCATATGTGTCAGCATCATGATCCAAACCCCTCTGGATCGGACACGCATGATTGGACAACCTGAACCGAGTTAATAGCAGCCAGGATATGGCAGAGATATTAGTAGATTTACGATGCATATGAGTAGGATTAGATATTTCTGCATCTAGGTAGTGCACAACCGCCGACCGAGTGCACAACCACCGACCGAATGCACAACCACCGACCGAGTGCACAACCACCGACCGAGTGCACAACCGCCGACCGAGGTGCACAACCGCCGACCGAGTTGCACAACCACCGACCGAGTTGCACAACCACCGCCGAGGTGCACCACCGCCGTCCGAGATTCACTACCACTGACCGCAGACGCACTACCGCCGTCCGTGTATTGCTCATCCACCGACCGAGTAGATTAGTTAAGGTTTAGTAGGACTAGAGTTGAGGAACAAGGAATAGTTACAGTGAAGTCAGCAGAATAGAAAAGAGTTAAGGAAAACAGAGGTTATTTGGATGAGATGGCATTGGATCCCACTTCACAGTTCTCTTGCAATCATTGTCTTGACCTAACACCATTGGGTCAGATGAATATTGCAAGATGTCCCCATCAGACATTGTTAGTTACAGTCTCATAGGGATGCATATGGACAGAGTCAGGGAACATGACAGAGTGACCTTTAGATGGGACGGTCACAACGATCAGATTGTGTGGACTGCATGATCCATGGGTCACAACCAGCATGCATAGATCAGATGGTTAGTAGATGATCATACGCGTAGTTTAACCCATTTAGCGATTGGCCAGCCGGCGATAGGAGGTTGACTTAGTATGGGGCATAGATAGAGGGTTCAGCGAGAGTGTTTTTCAGAGAGATAGCGATTCCCTTGTGTTTCGCCAGCACGATTAGGTCCTTATCTTGAGACATAGGGTTGAGCCCAACCCTGAGTATAGAAGCACCTTCATGGTACTGATCAGGGTTTATAGTGCAGGTCGGTATGGGCACACCGATCTTATGATGACGGACTTCACCCCAGCTTGAGAACAATGTAAATAGGGACTTCGGAAAGAACAGACCATGCAGACCAGACGGAGTGATACCAGTGTATGCTCATCTTGGTTGATAGCCTTGCTTGAGAGTCTACCACAGCGGTAGTAGTCATGTGAGTCAAGATTAGTACTAGAAATTGGTACGGGACGGCAGGTCACACACCACTGAAGAGCGGATGAGACACGTGTCGAACCTCATTATGAGTCCCCGTAGACTTGAGGAGAGACTGTGGTTCTTTGGGTCGTTTGAACCTCGCCCGTTTAGAAGTGCGTGACTAGTACAGTATCGAGAAACATGTGCCTACTGTTAGCTGATTAAACTAGAGCCACTTAGGAGCCGTTTCTGAGATTTGTCATTGATTGACTGTTCCACAGACTGATCACCTGTGGCATAGTAAATCATGGTGATCTTAGAGACAAGTCCATAGACCTACCAAGGTTTTTGCCACCCAATATGTAACATAGGCATTTTATCTCCCCTACTATTTGCATGAGACCTTAACCTTACCATAGATAAGAGTTGTGCAGCAGAAGCGTGTGGGACCATAACCACAGGTCCCAGGATCCCCCGTTTACCTAGCATCAGATATTACATGTGAGGATGAGATGTCCCCATTGAGAGTTCTTGAGCAGTGTGATTAGATTTTCATGAGATTCAGCCTCCCTTCCTATAACCTAGAGATGTCAGACATAGTAGAGTTTTCACTTGAGGATCCCCACTCACCCTTGTATCAGTTCTACCATCAGTTTATCCAGAGGATTGAGATGAGTATACATTGACCAGAGCACATAGCACGGAGCACATGCCACAAACCAGATGCAGACTCACAGTCCCATATAGAGTATGTTATCATACTCCTTGAGACACGCTGTGTATGTACAGGTGTTCTCGCCTCCTTTTAGCAGTAGTTAGTAGTTGTATAGATAGTCACCTGAGCCATAGTATGTAGTAGAGAATAGCAGCTATCCTTGTTCTCTTATAGAACAGAGTGAGATACATGACTCAGGACCGAGTCAACTAGAACCAAGTGAGCGGTCCAGTTCTTTGTATAGGGACACCTGAGAGTTGGACCTAGACTGGTGACAGTGAGCCGTGCAGCTCATTAGGGTGTCCACCGTACTTAGAAGGAGGCTCATAGCAGGCCTTGAGGTGACTGTAGGACCTAGAGTAGAGTTCCTGCGAGTACATGTAGGTGACTGTTCACAGATGAGGATTAGAGGGACATGGGTAGATGTTAGCAGGTAGGTCTTACCCTCGGCGTAGTTTTCTAGACATAGCCTAGATTAGAACCTTGCGATACTCTAGAGTATTTGCTTGACCAACCCAGTAGGCCCTTAGGGGTGATCTAAGTTTTTCCGCCGAGTTAGTAGTAGGGATCAGAACAGAAGAGCATGATGATGGTAATGTCAGAACAGACACAGGAAGTATAGAATCCAGAATGTTTGAGATGGTCAGCATCACTAGCATGACTCGCCACATCGGCACCACTACAGTCAGTGAGGATGTATAAGATTGTTGAACCAGTAGAGGATACGACTAATATGTATCCCAGCTTCCAGGAACTAGTTTCAGCAGAACCTCCTTGAGTTAAAATTTTGAGGACGAAATTTTTATAAGGAGGGAAGGTTGTAAAACCCACGATTCGAGTTAGGGTTTTATATTCAGAACCGGTCGGGTCGACCGTTATGTTTTTCGAGTTGAGTCAGTTTCAGGACACGTGTACCGAACCAATGCCAGTCGCGTGTATGAGCTATGAGGGTCATGCGTACCCAAGTATATGATGATAACGTCATGAACACAGCAGAACAGAATGAGTTATCAGATATATGAGAGTATGCCAGTCATTTTTTTTATTATTTTTATATATAGTGGATCGTAGAATTAGTATTAGGCCGTTTACTACGTTAGGACGCGTTCGGGCAGTCTGGGTGGGTTGTTAGTCATAAAGCATATCATTATAATGTTGTGGTGTTGTTTGATTTTACGGGATTTATTCCCGATTTTTATGAATTTTTTAGGATTTAATACGACCTAGTTATTATACTTGACTCGAGCCGGAGACGAGTCAAGTAATATTTACGAGTTTGTCACCACACACACCCCCGACCTTTCCCTTCTTCTTCCCTAAACCGCTGTCGCACGCCGCCACTGTGCATGCCGCCGCCGCCTGCCATGGACGCCTGCCTAGCAGCCGATCATCACCGCCCAGCTCCGCCACGGCGTTGCTGTGCCGCCCCGACCAGGCCCGGCCACCATCGGGCCGCCGATACGCCGGAATCGCCACGCCTAGCGCCGTGGCTGCGTTTGGTCACGTCACCGATTCTGCCGCCGGCGACCGTCGCAGCCGTCATCCAGTGGTCGCCTCAGCACCACCGACCACCGAGCGACCCTCCTCGACTAGAACGGAGGTCGTCGCCACCGTGCCCGGCTAGATCTAGCGACCCATCGCCGCCGGCTCTGTTTTGCCATTTCTGGTGAGCCGCCACCTCCATTGGCCACGCTGATGTCATAAATGAGTCGGGCTTGCCGAGCTGGTTCCGAGGGTACCCAACACGACCACTTTCCGGCTAGTAGACGCCGCCGGCGATTGTCGCCGGAAAACCACCGGAAGCCGCAGGGAAACCGCTACTAGCTGCCGGAAAACCGTCGGAAAATCAGAATTTCTGGAATTCGCTGAAATTCACCGGATCTTCCGCGGAGCTCACCCAGTTGGACTCGATCGAACGTCGGACACCGAGGATTGGCGAATTCGAGCTTCGAGACGCGCGACGGAACCCTAGTCGTCGCCGATTGCCGACGACGTGAGGTATAATTACCACCAATTGTGTTATTTAAAATTGAATATGATTGTTAGCATAGCATGTTAGAATTAACTAGTTGTCATGATGAATGTTAGCACAGTATGCTAGATTTGATTAAACGTCATGAGTAATGCGTATTTATGAGTAAAGGGATGATTGCATGATATGGGTAATTGTGAATGAACAGTAAGTGATCTAATGAGGTAGATCGAGTCTCAGCATGATAAGTGATCACGAGATAACTTAGAAAAAACACAGTAAAATTGGTATGAATAGAACGAGTTAGGATTATTTACTTTTATGATTATTTGATTGGTCATTGTGATGGATGATGATGGTGTTGTGTGTGATTCATTGATTTTGATGCATCATGTATTTAGTGGGCATTAGTATTTAGTTTTGATGTGTAGGTACGGAGTAGGAGCTCGCCGCCTAGGCGCGATGACACACTTGGAGCTTCTACCAAGTCCGTTTAGGACTCGTCTCTGATTTACTCTTTCTATTGTATGTTTAATTTATTGCCTGCAGGACGGGTTAAGTGGTGTTTTATCGGATCCCACTTAACTCAGGCCATTTAACCGAACATTTTCCAAATTAATAACCCCTCGAGGATGAGATCCCTCGAGGATGATTTCGAAACTAAGATCCACCACAAGTTGCCTTCGGGCCTATTATATAAATCCCTACCCAGCCCTATATATATATGTAGTTTTCGCATTTTCAGTGAGACGAGAGATGGAGAAATCGACTGCGCGTACCATGCAGAGGATGCCGTGACAGTCAAAGCGGGCTCTGGATTAGTGCCAGCGGACTGTTCCATTCCCGAGGGATCCTGACAACTCCGCATTTGAGTTCCTCACACCCAGAGAACGTGGAGGTTTACGGGTACTGTTTAGTACAACGCATGTCCGGACTTGTGGTTCAAAGGGTACTAAAGGCGACTGCCTAAGAGTACTCGGCCTTCGTGCTCAAGGCCAGGAGAAATATGGAGGTAAGGAGAGGGCTTAGGATAAAGTTTCACGAGAAGTACTGAAAAAGAAGTGCTTAGAGTAGCACAGTACCAGCAGCAGTAAGTTCGGGAGCTACCGGGTCTGCAGCCCAGTGGCTCCTCAGTAGTGCCCTTCAGAGTGTTCGCGTGGAGTATACGTTGTTTTCTTTCATATGAGAGTTTGCTCTCATAGCCAGTTTGTTATAGATATTTTCTTTTCGGACTAGTAACGCTTGTTACTGACGTTTTTCTTATATATATGTAGGTTATAAGCACGAGATGGATGAGCCAGCTTGGACGGAGGAGCAATGAGGTCTTGTGCACACACATGTTAGATTTCTGAATGTTTAATATTGTATCATTATGTTATTATTTTGTGAGTGACATGATTAAATGTTTAATGCATGACAATGACATGAAATGAAATGATCAGAGTAGCGCAGCAAAAGTGGGGTTAGGACCCAAAGTTCAGAGAATGATGAATATAGTAGATTAGAAGCTTGTGCGAATGCTATTTTTGCTATGCGTATATATGTTAGAATATACGATTTTGACAGGGTGGCCCCTAATTGTATTTTTAGGGGAAATTCTGTCCCTTTCGTTTTAGAATTTTTACTAATTTTGATTGTGATTGTGATGGTGTGAAATTTAATTTGCATGTCATTCATGTAGTACCATGTTAGGATTTTGCGCATTTATTCATTCACGATGGATAGTATCTTCATCTTAAGACGCCGAGATTGGATCCGCATGAGTTAGGTTCGGATTAGCCGACCTAACTGGGGCCTGTAACATGCCGGTTCGGTTCACGAGCGTGAACCGGATTTGGGGTGTTTCACTGCAGGTAATCCTGGACTTTCTGCTGCCATAGTTCCATTTGAGCCCATGGTTGCAAACCAGAGATGAAGTTGAACAACTTATCTTCCTCGGACATGTTTTTGAAGTCGAAGAGACAAGAGCTAAACTCCTTGACATACTCTCGCACTGTTCCGGACTGTCTCAATCGCTTGAGTCTGTCCCTCGCCTCCCATGTAGTGTTGGTTGGCAAGAAATGCCTCTGAAGCTCTTGTTTCAAGGAATCCCAGGTCTCCATTTGGGGTCGACCAGCACTCTCATTCTCCTCCTTGGCGCGAGTTCTGTACCATAACTTGGCATCCTCCGACAGAAACATGCTGGCCAAAGAAACCTGGTGCTCTTCAGGTATATTCGCAGCAACAAAGTACTCTAGAATGTCCCCGATGAAGTTCTCTAAGTCCTTGGCTGACCCAGCTCCCTCGAACTTCTTCGGCTCCGGCACCTTGAGCCTTCCCGGGATCGAGTTTTCCTCGGCTGCACAGTCAACCCTTCCGGGTTGAGGATATCTGGCGACCGCTTGCTTCAACAGCACTACGTCTATATGTAAAGCTTCTATGATATCCTGGAACTCTTCCGACAGTCCCACCATTGCTTCTTCTTTGATACGGCTGGTCCTGGGTATGTTGCTCACCCGAGTGCTCAAGTCCATCATCCCTTCAGTTAAGGACTGTAGCTGCTCAAAGATGGTCCATCCATCATCACTATTGGTAGGTCCTCCCACCAGCACTTCCAGCCGTGTCACCCTTTCTTGTGTGTCCATATCTTGGTATTTGCTTACTGGCAAAGTGTGGAGTCTTTCCTCAGAAAGTTGTGTTGTGCCTCGCAAGACCTTCGGCTTTCACCAAACTCCGAGCTCTGATACCTACTGTCACAAGGTCACATTAGGGGATAAAATTTTCTCCCCTGCATTCCCCTTTGCGGCATGTTTCCCTCCCTGGAAACACCAACCATAACCGCACACGCAGCAATTTACTGCTATGCACAGTGCCCTCGGACCCACTGCTCGTGAGTACTGCACGTACCCAGTCCCGGTACCGCGCTCAGCTACTAGCGCCGCTAGTACCGGTACCCAATTACCAGTGATTGTACCGAACACACACACCGCTCACCAAGCTGCAGTGACTACGCATCCCAGTACCGGTCTCTCACTCACCGACATGACCAGATCTCGGAATCCCCGATCTAGTCCTCGGTACCCAAACTCGACACAACACCACGATATTATGGGAACTTGTCCCAACCTCTATTCCACTAGTATGAATACAGGATATACAAGTATCTACACCCTATAATACTTGCCAGACGTGCACATGCAAACTCCATGACCATGCCTCTCGACCCTCACTTGACAAGACTTCACTCACAACCCTCGGCTCCACCGCACAGGGTTGTCGAACAACTAGTATGTGAATCTTGGCCCTAAAGGCAGACATCGACTACTCCAGCAGTCTCACCGTGGAGTCCCAGTCCGATGCTCGGCCTGGCTGTAGCTTGATCAGAACACATCATCTAACTCTTGATGTCCTTTTTGGCAATTACCAGAAACTCCCTTGGTGTACCTTGGCATGTGATCGAGCCCTCATGGTTCGATCCAGCCAACCCTGGTATCAGACCCATCATTGGCATGTTCTAGGCCCACACCGCACCCAGTACCGGGATCCTGCACCTGCTAGGACCCATGCGCTCGCTCACGCCGTGGTGCCTACTCGGCACGTACCACCCCATTACCGGTACACGCTGCTCGCTGCTGCTCAGTAAAGCATGGCACTGGCTGCCCGGCATGCTCGGTCATGGTGCTCTGTCACTTGCACCCTCGCTCCCGATACTCGCGACTCCTACCGGTCACGCTGCTCGGTAGAATCTCCTGGCTAAGCTCGACCTTGCATGCGCCTGGAACCCACCATGCTCGATACCCAGTAGCGGTATGCTCGGTACTCCTGACCTATCATGCTCACTACATGTAATGACCCGGCCATTTTTAACAATATTGTGGGCCTTGTTGGCCAGGTGTTACCAAAATAAAACTACTAAATGCCGAGTAATAAGTTATAAAATAATGGTTCCCACAGTCTTAGAAAATTTCCCATAGCCACATTTATAACTCAAAACAAAATAAAAAGAAGTTCCATTTATTACCCATTCTCTTAACCTGACTATCCTATCATACTTTTATTCTACCTTATTTGAGCAGAAATCAAACAATCTTGATTGGCCTACATACCCATTTCAGGATCAAGCTCGATGTAGTTCTATTGGCTGATGGGTTAGTCCACCGTGCCACTATAAAATATTGGGCCGATGGGTCAGTCCATCGTGCCCCCTATTGACCGATGGGTTCATTCCATCGTACCCCCTATTATGTTGTAGTTCTATTGGCTGATGGGTTAGTCCACCGTGCCACTATAAAATATTGGGCCAATGGGTCAGTCCATCGTGCCCCCTATTGGCCGAGGGGTTCATTCCATCGTACCCCCTATTATGTTGTAGTTCTATTGGCTGATGGGTTAGTCCACCATGCCACTATAAAATATTGGGCCGATGGTTCAGTCCATCGTGCCCCCTTATTGGCCGATTGGTTCATTCCATCGTACCCCCTATTATGTTGTAGCCCCTTTATTGGCCGATTGGTTCATTCCATCGTACCCCCTATTATGTTGTAGTTCTATTAGCTGATGGGTTAGTCCACCATGCCACTATAAAATATTGGGCCGATGGGTCAGTCCATCGTGCCCCCTTATTGGCCGATTGGTTCATTCCATCGTACCCCCTATTATGTTGTAGTTCTATTGGTTGATGGGTTAGTCCACCATGCCACTATAAAATATTGGGCCGATGAGTCAGTCCATCGTGCCCCCTTATTGGCCAATTGGTTCATTCCATCGTAACCCCTATTATGTTGTAGTTCTATTGGCTGATGGGTTAGTCCACCATGCCACTATAAAATATTGGGCCGATGGGTCAGTCCATCGTGCCCCCTTATTGGCCGATTGGTTCATTCCATCGTACCCCCTATTATGTTAGGCCGATGGGTCCATTCCACCGTACCCCCTATTGGCCGATGGGTCCATTCCATCGTACCCCCTATTGGCCGATGGGTCCATTCCACCGTACCCCTTATTAGCCGATGGGTCCATTCCACCATACCACTTATTATGTTGAGCCGATGGGTCCATTCCACCGTACCCCCTATTGGCCGATGGGTCCATTCCACCGTACCACTTATTAGGTTGAGCCGATGGGTCCATTCCACTGTACCACTTATGAGGTTGAGCCGATGGGTCCATTCCACCATACCCCCTATTGGCCGATGGGTCCATTCCACCGTACCACTGTATTAGGTTGAGCCGATGGGTCCGTTCCACCGTACCCCCCTATTGGCCGATGGGTCTATTCCACCGTACCACTGTATTAGGTTGAGCCGATGGGTCCATTCCACCGTACCCCCTATTGGCCGATGTTTATTTATGGACTGTCCGTTCCATTCTGACATGTCCATTATTAGATTTTGAACAGTGCGGCTACAAAAAATAGGGTTTCTTGAAACTAGTCAAACGTGAATTTCATATCTGCCATCTAATTTGCAACCATACAATATCTCAACACCCAAAGACCTATTGCAATTTATACCAAAAAGTTCGAGCAACTTAGCAAGGTATTTCTAATGAATTTATGCGTTGCAACCATGCATGTAAAAGTTCTAATGAAAAAGAAACTAAGAAGAAGTATGAAATACTTACACCACAATGGAAAGGCACTGGAGAGGAGGCAAGAAGGAGTGGACTGCCTTTTCTCCCTAACCCCCTCCTCCTATATATATATGCTTCAACGAGTTCCTCAATTAAATTCTCACATCTATTCATGTATAGGTATTCCCTAGGTTCAACGAGTCCCTTTATTAAATTCTCTTACTCCATCATCCGTTCATGAATCAGTATTCTCTAGGTTGGGTTCGTCTTCCCTAATGCCAGAGTTTGGCCGTACGTCTTCTCTAAGGTTAGGGTTTGGCTTTACGTTGAACCGTGACCGGTCTACTTGATAACCAACCATATCCATTCATCGAAAATAATATTTCATAATACTTAGGTTCAAGTCTTGAAATAAAAATTTTCACATATTTTCACGGTTCTTACACTACAACTGCTATCGGTACTGCTCGGTATCTCTCCCTGTACAGCAGATCACCCAATAGACCCCATGCACCCGTCGACACTTGAGCTGCACACTAACACGGTAACACTGGTAGGTTGTTCCACCACTCGGATAGCACCGACTACCCGTGCCTTAGACTCGAGACGACTAGGAACAACCGCCAAACCCTAGCTCCCTTGGCCGTCCCACGAGCTAAACCCGTAACAGTAGGGAATGGAAGTAGTTAGTGGAGTCGTGATCTGGTTTTGGGTTAAAGAAGAAGATGTCATTGGTCTGGTTTTGGTGCAGGACGGTGTCACCTTAGATGATGCCGCAAAACATGGACGTGTTAGCCTTCATCCTTGGCTGTTTTTATTCGGTTATTGATGCTTTGTTGGGATGTTTATATGGTTGTTCAATTGGGTTGCTGGGGAAGGTTGCAGAAGGATGGAAGGACATGATCTTCTTTTTATGGTGCAAAGATGGAGTTTGTAGAAGAAGGGACGTTGGGGAAGGAAAAGATAGCAGTTTTGTAAATATGGTTCACTCGATACCGACTCGAGTTAAAACATAATACTAACTCGTAATAAATCTCTAAAAATAATTATTCTAATGTGTTATGGGCAAAGTTAGTAAACTAATTAATTATTGTACGAAATCGCCACGAGTAATAAAATTACGGTAATGATAAACGGTCGATAATTAATCGGCGTAATACAAACGATTAAATTAAATCAAAGGATTATAAGTAATTAATAAAATTAATATTTTACCTGTACCATATTAAATTTAATATTAGATAAATAAAGTGATTATTTTAATAACGAGTCAGTAAGGTAGAAAATGGGTTAATAAATTATACTCGGGTAAAATTCACGAGTGTTGAACCTACATAACCTAATGAAAATAAATAAAGTTCAAACCTTTATTGAGTTGAATAATTTAAAATAATTAGTAATTTCTTTGAATTAGGATAATAATAATTATTTTAAATAATTTAATCGAAAACATAATTAATTAAATTGCTATGAATAATGATAGCGATTAAAAATTATAACTAAAGGAAAATATACTAATAATAGTAATTAAATATTTGTTTATAAGTTGATAATTATTTTATAATTTTTAATGTGTGAATCATAATTTAGATAATTAATTTAAAATGTATAGTAGGATTTAAATAATTATGTCACATGAATAATTTAATATTTAATATTGTTGAATTTAAATAGTGATATATACATATATTAGTCATTTAGTTGCATGTATTTCTACTCGAATAAAATTACACTTATGTATAATTTTATGTTGTCATTCAGATTAGGATTGTTGGTCACAACTGCGAGCACACTTACGAACTATCCAGGTCCGTAAAATTATTTAAAATGTTGTATTTTCCTTTGTTGGTAGCCTGGTCGGCATGAGCCTATATTCAACCACCATGCACCGAGTACAACCGGGGTTAAGAAATTGATTCAGTCTGACACGGGGCCGCACCCTTAAAATTACTATGTGGGAATCTTCGTTGACTTGAGTATCTGACCACCATGCGCTGGAACGCATCCAGGGTTGACTCAATTCAGCCAGGCAGTACCCCCTAAAAGATTAAATACTTGCCCCAGGGTGAAAGGGGTGACAGGGCACAGTGGCTGAGTAGGCTCATTGTGCACTTGTGATACCGAAAGGGTGAATCAATGGCAAATATCGGCAACTACAAGCCGTGGGCCACGTAGTGTGTGTGCACATGCATGGGATGGTAGCTGGATGGGGAGGCCACCCCTCCCAGCATATAAGGAGCTCGGCATAGGCTCATAACAACTAAAAGTCTCTTGAAACACTAATAGGGATTATATTAACTTGTTTCATTTAATTAATTATCCGGCTTAGTGGTTTCATCACTAATGCGGAATTACCTTCGCAGGTGAACGAGTTTTGGACTAAAGATTAAGAGTGTGCTTTGTGGTTTGTGGTTCTTTTATCAAGCTAGGTGTAACGACCTGCCATTTTTCACGATATTGTGGGCCTAACTGGCTAGTTGTTACTCAAAAGTAAGTAATTATGTCAAACATTTTTTATAAATAATAACATACATAAACATCCCACAGTCTTGGACCGTTTCCCAGCAGCCACACTTATTTCTCAATTTAAAAGAAAAGGAGTCCTCATATTTATTTTGCTCCATACTCTGGATGTCAATCACCTAATCTTGTATCTGCACACCTGCGGAGGCAATTCCGCATTAGTGATTACAACACTAAGTAGTATAATAGATAAAACAAAACAAGTACATTCCACTATTTCCTTATGTTTATTTTAATATGCGGTGGAGCGATTCCGCTATACTCCAAAACAATGCGGAGGAGGTGTCCGCTGTGATCCGCACACCCCGGCCGTAGCCTTTTTATGGGGAGGCTACCACTACCGTCTCCAGTGCCAGTGCCTCGCACACCCCGGCCGTAGCCTTTTTGTGGGGTAGCTATCACTGCACTCGGGTGATTGCTATGCCCCGTTTGTGGGGAAGCTCTCACTACCAATTCTAGTGCCAGTGCCTCGCACACCCCGGCCGTAGCCTTTTTATGGGGAGGCTATCACTGCACTCCAGTGCCAATGCCTTGCACACCCCGGCCGTAGCCTTTTTGTGGAGCGGCTATCACTGCACTCAGGTGATCGCTATGCCCCGTTTGTGGGGAAGCTCTCACTGCCAACTCTAGTGCCAGTGCCTCACACACCCCGGCCGTAGCCTTTTTATGGGGCGGCTATCACTGCACTCAGTGCCAGTGCCTCACACACCCCGGCCGTAGCCTTTTTATGGGGCGGCAATCACTGCACTCTAGTGCGATGGAGGAATCGCTGTGCCTCACTCACCCCGGCCGTAGCCTTTTTATGGGGCGGCTATCACTACTCCAAAACAATATCGATGCATTACATGATTCACACACATAACACGACCCAGTGTCGGACTGAGTCAATTCATTAACCCCGGTTGCACTTCGTGCATGGTGGTCGAATCTGGGCTCAGGCCGACCTAGGCTACCAACAAGGAAAATACGATGTTCTACCTATTATACGTACCTGATTTGTGATTACGTCTGACTGTGATCCGTGAACCCTAATACAGTAATGGGGAGGTCGCCTGGGACGGAGATGAGGGATGAAATACTCACACAGTAATGGGGAGGTCGCCTGGGACGGAGATGAGGGATGAAATACTCCCTCCTCCTGCATATATATACACTTCAACCATTCCCTCCATTAAATTCTCATACCCCATCATCCATTGGTATTTCCTAGGTTCAATGACCCCTTCATTAAATTCTCACACCCCATCATCCATTGGTATTTCCTAGGTTCAACGACCCCTTCATTAAATTCTCACACCCCATCATCCATTGGTATTTCCTAGGTTCAACGACCCCTTCTCCTTTTTTAAAGAATAAATGACGGCTAGGGTTTGTGGAAGCACCCTTTCATCATAATTCCTTTAACCGGGTAATTGGGTAATTAACACGGTTCACTTAACCTTTTCACTCAACCTCTTAAATGGTATGGTTCACTTAATTAATGTGTTCGACTCGACTGATTCAACTAGAATCGTCCGATTAGAAATTACTTTTCAATTTAACTGGGTAATTCATACTTAACCAGCTAATGAAATTTTTTTTTCCGGGTCTTTACAATCTCCCCAACTTAGAATTATTTCGTCCCCGAAATATCATAGCATAAATCAGATTTACACAGATTTTATGCTACAAAAAGGCTAGGATATTTTCTGGCCATTTCCTGTTCAGTCTCCCATGTCGCTTCTTCTGATCCCTGATTTCTCCATAATACCTTTACCAAAGGGATTTCCTTGCTACGGAGTGTCTTTGTTTCCCTTGCCAAGATTCGAATCGGTTTTTCCTCGTAGGTTAAATCCGATTGTAGCTCTAAATCTGCAAAATTTGTGATAATGTGATTCTCATCTCGTACATATTTCTTTAGCATTGACACATGAAAGACATTGTGTACACCATCAAGGCTTGGTGGTAATGCTAATCTATATGCACAACTTCCGATTCGATCCAAAATTGGAAATGGTCCTATGAATCTTGGCTTCAACTTCCCTGATGTTCTAAATCTGATCACTCCCTTTTTAGGTGAGGTCTTAAGGTAGACGAACTCCCCAACTTGGAATTCTAAGTCCTTCCTTCGAGTATCAGCATAACTTTTCTGCCGATCCTGAGCTGCCTTAAGCCTTTGCTGGATGAGTTGCACCTTTTCAGCTGCTTCTCTCACCATTTCTGGCCCGACTATAACCATCTCTGTAGATTCCAACCAGCATGATGGAGATCGACAAGGCCTACCGTATAAGGCTTCAAACGGTGCCATTCCTATACTGGCTTGGTAAGAGTTATTATAGGTGAATTCAGCCAAGGCTAAGTGTTTCTCCCAATCTCCTCCCCAATCGAGGATGCAAGCTCTCAACAAATCCTCCAAGGTTTGATTGGTCCTCTCACTTTGACCATCACTTTGGGGGTGATATGCTGTACTTAACTTGATTTGGGTCCCCATAGCTTTTTGGAAAACTTCCCAAAAATGTGACGTGAATAGGGGATCTCTGTCAGAGACTATCTCCTTCGGAATTCCATGCAGCCTGACAATGTTATTTATGTACAGTTCTGCTAAGTATTCCGCAGTCCTTGTTGATTTTGTGGGGATAAAATGAGCTGCCTTAGTCAAACGGTCCACAACTACCCATATAGAGTCATGTCTCTTCAAAGTCCTTGGGAGTTTAGTAATAAAATCACATGTGACACGCTCCCATTTCCAGGTAGGTATCTCTAAAGGTTGTAATAATCCACCGGGTAGTTGATGTTGGGCTTTGATCAATTGGCACGTCTGACACTTGGAAACAAAATCCACCACATCCCTCTTCATTCCAACCCACCAGTAGGTTCGTTTCAAGTCCTGGTACATCTTTGTAACACCAGGGTGTATTGAGAACCTTGAACGATGAGCTTCTTCCAGAATATCTCGTTTTAATGCATCATTGTTGGGTACACACAACCTCCCTCTAAATCTGATTACACTGTTGGAATCTGCTACAATGTTGGGAGTTTTGTCCAACATTTCATTCAGCTTCTCATCTTCCATTTGTGTTAGCTTAACTCGGTCCACCAATTCATTGGAGATAACCAGGTTCGCCAGTATTCCTGTCATTTGTTCCACCGGGTTAATAGCTACCACCTCAGCTGACATAGCCCAAAGTCTAGCTAGTTGTTGACCCTTGTCCATCTTGCCCTTCCGACTCAACGCGTCGGCCACAACGTTCGCTTTTCCCGGGTGGTATAAAATTTGGAAATCATAGTCCTTCAAGTATTCTATCCACCGTCTCTGTCGAAGGTTAAGGTCATTCTGGGTGAAGATATACTTCAAACTTTGATGGTCGGTGAAAACTTCGAACTGGGCCCCATACAAGTAGTGCCTCCAAATCTTTAGGGCAAAAACTACTGCTGCCAGTTCCAAGTCATGGGTCGCATAATTTTGCTCGTGAATCTTCAATTGGCGAGATGCGTAAGCCACCACCTTACCATCTTGCATAAGGACGCATCCTAAACCCAACCGAGACGCATCACTGAAGACTACGAATCCTTCATTACCATTAGGCAGGGTCAAGACTGGTGCAGTTGTTAGACTCTTCTTTAGAGACTGGAAACTCTCCTCACACTTACTACTCCATTCAAACCTAACCCCCTTCCTTGTAAGTTTGGTCATCGGCGATGCTACTAAGGAAAAGTCTTTAATGAATTTCCTATAGTAACCCGCCAAACCGAGGAAGCTTCTGATATCAGTGACTGACTTAGGTTGTGGCCAATCAATGACTGCTTTCACTTTTGACGGATCCACTGCAACTCCCGCCTTTGAGACAACATGTCCGAGGAAATTCACCTCCTTCAACCAGAAGTCACACTTTGATAATTTGGCGAACAGTTGATTCTCTCTCAATACTTGAAGAGCAATGGACAAGTGTTTCCCATGGTCCTCCTCATTATTTGAATAGACCAGAATGTCGTCCACAAACACAATAATAAACTTATCCAAGTATTCGTGGAACACTGTGTTCATAAG
Source organism: Piper betle (assembly GCA_033002965.1). NCBI lineage: Eukaryota > Viridiplantae > Streptophyta > Magnoliopsida > Piperales > Piperaceae > Piper > Piper betle. Next base: position 18,961 of record JAURVB010013023.1, read on the forward strand.
TGACATAAAGGCCGCTGGTGCATTTGTCAGACCAAAAGGCATAACCAGAAACTCATAATGTCCATAGCGAGTTCGGAAAGCCGTTTTCTGTATGTCAGATTCCTTCACCCGTAGTTGATGGTATCCGGACCGCAAGTCTATTTTTGAGAATATTCCGGCTGTTTTCAACTGATCAAATAAATCATCAATCCTCGGTAAGGGGTACCGATTCTTGACTGTCATTTGATTGAGCTGACGATAGTCAATACACAATCGAAGTGAGCCATCCTTCTTCTTTACAAAAAGAACAGGGGCTCCCCAGGGTGAAGTACTTGGTCGTATGAAGCCTGCCTGCAACAGCTCTTCTAATTGACTCTTTAACTCCTTGAGTTCCGCTGGAGCCATGCGGTATGGTGCTTTAGAAATTGGTGATACTCCCGGTGCTAGGTCAATGACAAACTCCACTGCCCGCTTAGGAGGTAACCCTGGAAGTTCACCTGGAAATACGTCCGGAAATTCTGCTACCACCGGAATCATTGACAACTCTTTGGGTTTGGACTCAGGCTCCTCTAGAGTTGCCGAAAAAGCTTTACAACCCTCACCAAACCACTCAGTTGCCTCAGTTTGTGGAAGCACCCTTTCATCATAATTCCTTTAACAGGGTATTTGGGTAATTAACACGGTTCACTTAACCTTTTCACTCAACCTCTTAAATGGTATGGTTCACTTAATTAATGTGTTCGACTCGACTGATTCAACTAGAATCGTCCGATTAGAAATTACTTTTCAATTTAAATTGGGTAATTCATACTTAACCAGCTAAAAATATATATATATATTTTTTCCGGGTCTTTACACTAGGTATGGTGAATCGATAATAATTTGACTTCCTTTTTAATCTCTCTTATGTTATAAATGTGGCTATGGGAAACGGTCCGAGACTGTGGGACGGTTATTTTATATATTGTCATATATTATGAGAACATGATTTCTTTTTATGAGTTATAAACTGCTAGACTTATTTGTTGTATTATGAATCATGTTCTAGAATGTTATGTTTACAACAAATTATATTTTTTAGTAACACCTGGTCCAATTCGGGCGGGTTGTTACTGATAGTTTCAGTTATAATACAGTAGAGCATGAGTTATCAGTATATACATGAGATATACATATGATTTTTATTAGTTAGGAAAGATTTTAGGCCTAGATCTATGTCGTTGCAGTGTGTAGCATCCATTTGGAATTTTCAAACTATTTTATTTTCATTGAGTATAGGAATTTCGGATCACTTGATTGTGTCGGTGGGCCCAGCTTAATTGAGTTCAGGGTTTGAGGCTCATTTAAACTTCTTACCTCAATTTCCACCTATAAAGTGACATTTAGTACTCGAGTTAGTTTCGACTTTAGATCATCTCTATCCGAGCTTTCCATCCATATGTATTTGCATATATACATAGGTGGGTCCCACTAGACCATGAGTTGTTGGACGTTTGGTTCATGCCATGTGGCAAGATCTGAGCCATTCATGTCATCCCTAGCTTCACCATTATAGATTTCCAGAGAGTTTTTATGATTTCAAAATTTACACCCTTTAGCACTGCCACCAGTTCGGCTCATGGTGCCCGGCTACCAGATCGGTACGACTCTATCCACCTCGCAACCGGCTATCGTTTTGTACCAACAATCGCCACCAGCGATGACATTTATGCTGTCGATTTTTTCCACTAGCACCACCATTTGAGGTCATTTTTTGATGAAAGCCAACTAACCCAAAAGCTTCATCTTTCTACGATTGCAGCCAGTGACGTCACCGCACCTAACAGCAATACCTCCCCTATCACACCGATTTTCGGCCAGCCAACGGCCAGACTCAACCAACCGCCAGTGTAAAGATTGTAAATATATATATATATATATATATATTCATATATATATATTTGACTCCGTCTGGGAAGGATCGAGCATTGGAAAATTTTTATTAATATTATATTTTATTCTCTACCCGGTTAAATTATGGTGTTGGGGTGTTTTCCCATACCCTAGCTGTCATTTTCTTGTTGGGGCGTCTACCTCACCCTGCTGCCTACTTCTCATCTTCTTCTCTTCTTCCTTACAAGAGCCGGCTTCCTCCTTGTTTGGGTATCCTTCCTATCTCCCTACTCTTAGTTTTCATGCATGCATATTTTGAAATGTATAGATGAATGATAGTTGATAAAAAAACTCTTGCAATTTCTAATCCTTTCGATTTTGTGTTTTAGGTTGTTTTCACCATTGTTGGAGGATCATCGCTGGTTGTAGCAATGATGGGGATTGTTGCTAATCATTACCTAAATCTTTAATGATAATATGTTTGATAATCATGGGAATTAAAGTCTTAAATCAACAAGAAAAACTAAACTAAATTGTATACGACTGAAATCCTTTCCATGGCCGACAAGTTCAAAATTTTTGGCAAGATGGGTGATTGTAGGAAACATTGGTGAGGCATCCCCTCTAGCTGCTGGGTTGAAGGGTTGACTTGCCTTGACCCTTGTTTCGAATGGGGGTGGAACTGCTCCGGTTAGTGGGCGGAGTTTTAAGTAGTGATGAAGTTGGTGTCATTCCTCTGCAAACAGGCGTTGCAATGGAAGCTTCATAGGGTGGAAGGATGCCGATTGTTCTTCATCGACAAGCTCCATCGGGGGTTCCATTACAGCAATTCCTGCCTCCGGCATAGTTCAGTTGTGGCCAATCCTTCCTGGTTTGATGCCGGCTTGCTGTAGCGGAACCTCTGAATTGTAGCAAGGTGCAAGAAAGTGGTCATCTTGAGGCTGGTGTGCATGGAGGACGTGATTTGGTTTTGTGCCAAGATGAAGTTTGGAGAAGAGATCATCAGGGAAGAAGAATCCCTCCTGTGGCAAACTCGTAAATAAAACTTGACTCGACCCGGCTCAAGTTAAAAATAATATTAACTCGTAATAAATCCTTAAAAATTATTATTCTAATGGTTATGGGTTACAGTTGCTAAACTAATTAATTATTGTACAAAATCGCCATGAGTAATAAAAAATATGGTAATGATAAACTATTAATAATTAATCGGTGTACTATAAGCTATTAATTTAAATCGAATGGTTATAATTGAATAATGAAATAAAGATTTCACCTTTACTATATTAAATTTATTACAAGGTAGATAACGTGATTATTTTAATAACAAGTTAGTAAGGTGGAAAATGAGTTATTAAACAATAATCGTGTAAAAATTACAAGCGTTGAACCTAAATAGCATAATTAAAATAAATAAAGTTCAAACCTTTATTGAGTTGAATAATTTAAAATAATTGTATTAGTCATATCTTTGAACTAGGATAATCCAAATCATTTTACATAATTAAATCGAACGACTTAATTAATTGCTACTTAAATATTCTGAATTAATAAAAAGTTAATATAATATTATCGGTATACCAAAGCTTTTATTTAATGAATTAAGTGGCTAGTACTCACTAAATGGCTATTAATAATGATAGTGATTAAAAATTAAAATCATAAACTAAATCGTCAAGATCATGGTTAAGTAACTATTATCTCAAAGGAAAATATACTAATAATAGTAATTAAATACTTTTATATAAGTTAATGATTATTTTATCATTAGTGAAGTGTGAATTATGGTTTAAATAATTAATTTAAAATGTCAAGTATGACTTAAATGATTATGTCACATGAATAATTAATTATCTCACTAGACTTGTAAATGTTGAGAATTTAATATTTAATATTGTTGAATGTTGCATGCTTTATGTAGTTGAATTCTAATAATTATATATTTAAGTCATTTCGTTGCATGCATTTCTACTCAAATAAAATTATACTTATGTATAATTTTATTTTCTCGTTCAGATTAGGCTCGTTGGTCACGATTGCAGCTTCACATACGAACTATCCAGGTCCATATAATTGTTCGAAATGTTCTATTTTCCCTTTTTGGCATCCCTGGTCGGCCTGAGCCTAGATTCAAGCACCATGCTCAGAGTGCAATCGCAGTCAAGGAATTGACTCAGTCCGACACAGGGCCGCATTCTTTAAAAAATTACTATGTGGGAGTCTTGGTCGACTTGAGTTCATATCCAACAACCAAGCGCCGAGTGCAACTGGGGTCAATGAGTTGACTCAATTCGACACAGGGCAGCTCCCCTGAAAGATTAAATACTTGCCCCATGTCAAAAGGGGTGACAAGGAGCAGTGGTGCAAGACGTCTCATTATACACTTGTGATACCGAGAGGGTGAGTCAATGGCAAATGTCACTAACTATAGGCTGTGGGCCAAGTAGCGTGTGTGCATATGCATGGGATTGTAGCTGGATGGGGTGGCCACCCCTCCTAGCATAATTGGAGCTCAGCATAGGCTCATAACTACTAAAAGTCTCGAGAAATTATAATATGGATTATATTGACTTGTTTCATTTAATTATGCAACTTAGTGATTTTATCACTAATGCGGAATTGCCTCCGCAGGTGAGCAGATTTGGACTGAGGATTAAAAGTTTGTTTGGTGGCCTTTTACCAACCTAGGTTTGGTGAATTGATAATAAATTGGACTTCATTTTATTCTCTTTTGGTCTAAATGTGGCTATGGGAAACGGTCAAAGACTGTGGGACTTTGTACTCACCTAGTTCATTTATTTTGCATATTGTCACATGCTATCAGAACATGATTTATTTTTATTACTTATAAATTTCTAGACTTATTTACCGTATTACAATTCATGTTCTTGAATGCTATTGTTACATAATTTATGTTTTTTAGTAACCCCCGGCCGGTTAAGGCGGGTCGTTACAGGTGGTATTAGAGCCTAGTTTCCTACAAGCTCACACTTTCTGACTCAAGTACATTGTTGAAAAGTCCAGTAGTTATCTTTTCGCAATGTTTTATATTATTAATTAACAAATTCATTCGCTAATAAACCTAAGTCACAATTGAAAAATAACATATTAATGAACCATGATGGGAAAAAGGTTTCGACGTTTTAACTGGCAGGCACTCGTAGACAGTCAAAGCGATCTACTCAATCAAATTCTAACACAGAGAGTGTATTGGCAGCGATCCACGGTCTTGACAATTTCCCCAACTTGGAAATATTTTGTCCCTGAAATATCATAACAAGGAACAAAACAATTATGATTAACTTTATTTATTTCTTCGGGATCAGTTCATGCCACAACAAATATAAAACTCCTATGCCACAAACAGGATAGGGTATTTCCTTGCCATTTCTTGTTCAGTCTCCAATGTAGCTTCCTCTGACCAATGATTTTTCCACAATACTTTTACCAAAGGAATTTTTGTGTTCCTGAGTGTTTTTAATTCTCTTGCCAAGATGCGGATCAGCTTTTCCTCGTAGGTTAAATTTGATTGTAGCTCTAAGTCTTCAAAATTTGTGATGATATGATCCTCATCCTGTACATACTTCTTTAGCATTGACACATGGAAAACATTGTGTACTCCATCTAGCTAGGCTTGGCGGCAATGCTAATATATATGCACAATTCCCAACTCGATCCAGGATTGGAAACGGTCCTATGAATCTTGGCTTCAACTTCCTTGATATTTTAAATCTGATCACCCCCTTCGTAGGAGATGTCTTTAGGTACACAAACTCCCCAACTTGGAACTCTAGGTCCTTCCTTCGAGTATCAACATAACTCTTTTGTCTATCCTGAGCTGCGTAAAGTCTTTGCTGAATGAGTTTCACCCTTTTCAGTTACTTCCCTCATCATGTCTAGCCCGACTATAACTTCTTCGGTAGACTCCAGCCAGCACGATGGAGATCTACAGGGCCTACCATATAAGGCTTCAAATGGTGTCATCCCTATACTGACTTGGTAAGAGTTATTGTAGGTGAATTCAACCAAGGCTAAGTGTGTAAAACCCACGATTCGAGTCAGGGTTTTATATTCAGAACCGATCGGTTCGACCTTTATTTTTGAGTCGAGTCAGTTTTAGAACACGTGTACTGAGCCGACTCTGGTCTCGTGTATGAGCCATGAGGGTCATGTGTACCCAAGTATATGATGATAATGTCATGAACACAGCAGAAAAGAATGAGTTATCAGAATATATGAGAGTATGGAGTTCATTTTTTTATTATGATATATAATGGATCGTAGAATTAGTTTAGGCCGTTTACCGCGTTCGGACGCGTTACAAGCATTTTGGGTGGGTTGATAGTTCTAGAGCATATCATTATGATTTTTTTTGGTGTTGTTTGATTTTATGGGATTTTTCCCATATTTTTTCGAAATTTTTTACAACTTAAATATTATTTTTGACACGAGTCGGAGACGAGTCAAGTAATATTTACGACTTTGCCACCACACACCCCCACACCTGTAACGACGCGGCCCAAAGTCCAACGTAATGGGCCTAAGTCATTTCTTTAAATAGGTACCCCGGAAGTTAAAGATCTATAGTCCATTCCCACTTATAAACAGGATCTTCTCCCAGTAGGTATTAGATGTGGGACTAAGTTGAGGGATCTCACAATCCACCCACCTTAGGAAATTTCGTCCCCAAAATGCCTATTCTTGGCCCGTTGCTAGCCCCAGCCCACGTCTTTTCTGGCCCGTGACCGGCAGCCTAGCCAACGTCCCTAGTCCATCCCACCATCTAACACGGAACCAGGTCGGCTCTTATACCATTTGTAACGACCCAGCCCAAAGTGCAACGTAATGGGCTAAGTCATTTCTTTAAAATGGGTACCCCGAAAGTTAAAGATCTATAGTCCATTCCCACTTATAAACATGATCTTCTCCCAGTAGGTATTAGATGTGGGACTAAGTTGAGGGATCTCATAACACCCTTCTTTTCTTCCCCGACCCTTACCTCGACGCGCCGCCCTTGTGGACATCGCCGCCGCCGCTGCTGGCGCCGCCCGGCTGCCGATCATTGCCACCTAGCCCCGCGATGTCATCGCCGTGCTGCCCCGACCAAGTCCGATCCCCATCGGGCCGCCGCGATGCGAGGAAGCCACACCGCGACGCCACGCCCGCGTTGCACTTTCGTCGCCGATTCCGCTGCCGGCGACCAGCATTGCCGCAATCGGTCGTTCACCTCAGCACCCTCAGCCCTCCAGCGACATTCCCCGACCAGAACGGAGGCCATCGCCGCCGTGGCCGGCCGGATCTAGCCACCATCATCGCCGGCTCGGTTCCAAGGGTACCCAACACGACCACTTTCCGGCCAGTAGACATCGCTGGTGACTGTCGCCGGATAACCATCGGAAGCTACCGGAATACCGCCGAAAACCGTCGGAAAACCGGAATTTCTGCAATTCGCCGGAATTCAACGGATCTTCCACAGGGCTCACATAGTCTAGCCCATTCGAGTTTCGGACGCCGATGAGCGCCAAATTTGAGCTCCGAGACACGCGACGGAACCCTAGCCGTCGCTGTTTGCCGACTACGTGAGGTATAATTACCTCCGATTGAGTTATTTAAAATTGTTGATGATTGTTAGTATAGCATGTTAGAATTGAGTAGTTATCATGATGAAAGCCAGACTATGAATGAAGTTACATGATGTGATTGATAGTGCATGGAGGATAAGTAATCTAGTGAGATAAGTAAATTTGAGCATGATAATCGAGTACAACGTAACTTAGGAAATATAATTAGATTGATATTAATAGGATAAGTTGGAATTACTTTCACATTTATAATTGTTGCTTGTTATGGTTGATGATTTAATTGTGTGTGATGTTCATTGTGTGTGATGCATCATTTCGTTAGCGGGCGTTAGTATTTAGTTTTGATGTGTAGGTACGGAGTAGGAGCTCGCCACCTAGGCGTGATGACATAGGCTTGGAGCTTCTATCAGGTCCGTTTAGGACTCGCCTCTGTTTTGCATCTTTCTATTGTATGTTTATCTTATTATTTGCAGGACGGGTTAAGTGGAGTTTTATTGGATCCCACTTAACTCGGGCCATCTAGCCGAATAGATTTCCGGATTAATAACCCCTCGAGGATGAGATCCCTCGAGGATGATTTCAAAAACAAGATCCACCACAAGTTGCCTTCGGGCCTATTATATAAATCCCTACCCAGCGGATGCCGTGATAGTCAAAGCGGGCTCTGGATTAGTGCCAGCAGACTATTCCATTCCTAAGGGATCCCGACAACTCCGCGTTTGAGTTCCTCACACCCGGAGAACGTGGAGGTTTACGGGTACTATTTAGTACAACGCATGTCCGGACTTGTGGTTCAAAGGGTATTAAAGGCGACTGCCTGAGAGTATTCGGCCTTCGTGCTCAAGCCAGGAGAAATATGGAGGTAAGAAGAGGGCTTAGGATAAAGTTTTACGAGAAGTACAGAAAAAGAAGTGTCGTGAACGGCACAGTACTTGCAGCAGATCAGTAAGTTTGGGATGCTACCGGGTCTGCAGCCCAGTGGCTCCTTAGTAGTGCCCTTCAGAGTGTTCACACAGAGTATATGATGTTTTCTTTCATATGAGAGTTTGCTCTCATAGCCAACTTGTTATAGTTATTTTATTTTCCTGACCATTAACACTTGTTACTGATGTGTTTTTATACTATATGTAGATAATAATCACGAGTTGGAGGAGCCAGCTTGGACGGAGGAGCACTGTTGTCGCTTGCACACATGTCAGTCGATTGGGTTATTATATTGTGTTTATGATATTATATAGTGATTGGTGTGATTAAATGTTAAGACATGATAGATTGTGAAACATGAATAGAGTGCACAGTGGAAGTGTTGTGGGTTGAGGCCCCAGTTCTTGAATGAGTTTATAGTATATTAGATTGTGTTAATAAAATTGTTGATATATATGCACATATACTTGTATATATTATTTTGACAGGGTGGACCCTAATTGCACTTTTAGGGGAGACTTTTGTCCATTGTATTTTAGAATTTTTACGAGTTTTGATCGTAATTGTCTTGTTGTATGAATTACCTTGCACATCATCCATGTAGTATCATGATAGGATTTTGAGTATTTATCCATGCATGATGAGTCGTATCTTCATCTTAAGACACCTAGATTAGATCCGCACGAGTTGGGTTTAGGTTAGCCGACCTAATTGGGGCCTATAACATGCTGGTTTGGTTCACGAGCGTGGACTAGATTTGGGGTGTTAGAAAGTGTTTCTCCCAGTCACCTCCCCAGTCAAGAATGCAAGCTGTTAACAAATCTTCCAAAGTTTGAATAGTCCTCTCACTCTGACCATTAGATTGGGGATGATATGTTATACTCAACTTAATTCAAGTTTCCATGGCTTCTTGGAAAGCTTCCCATAAATGTAAAGTGAATAGGGAATCACGGTCGGAGACTATCTCCTTTGGAATCCCATGCAATTTGACAATATTATCAACTTATTATCCTGCCAGGTATTCCGCTGTTCCCATTGATTTCGTGGGGATGAAGTGGGCTACCTTAGTTAGTCGGTCCACAACTACCCATACGGAGTCTTGCTTTGTTTAAGTTCTTGGGAGCTTTGAAATAAAATCGCATGTGACACACTCCCATTTCCACGTTGGTATTTCTAACGGTTGCAATAGTCCTCCAGGTAGTTGATGTTGGGCTTTAATCTGTGGGCAAGTCTGACACTTAGATACAAAATCCACAACATCTCTCTTCATCCCAATCCACCATTAGGTTAAATTTAAATTCTGATACATTTTAGTAACTCCAGGGTGTATCGAGAACTTTGAGCGATGAGCCTCCTCCAAAATATCCCGCCTCAGTGCATTATCCTTGAATACACACAACCTTCCTCTAAATCTGATCACACTATTTGAATCAGCTACAATGTCAGGAATATTGTCCAACATTTTATTCAGATCCTCATCACCCATTTGTGCTAGCTTCACACGATCAACTAAATCATTGGAAACAACCAAATTTTCTAGTAAGCCTGTTAGTTTGCTCCACCGGGTTGATAGCTACCACTTCTGCTGACATGGTGCAAAGTCTACCTATCTACTGACTTTTGTCCACTTTGCCCTTCCGACTCAACGCGTTGGCTACCACATTCGCTTTCACTAGATGATATATGATTTGGAAGTCGTAGTCCTTCAGATATTCCATCCACCGCCTCTGTCGAAAGTTAAGGTCATTCTGGGTGAAGATATACTTCAAACTCGGGTGGTCTGTGAAGACTTCAAACAGGGCTCCATACAAGTAGTGTCTCCAAATCTTCAGGGCAATCACCACTGCTGCCAGTTCCAAGTCATGGGTTGCATAATTTTGCTCATGAATCTTCAATTGACAAGAGGCATCGGCCACCACCTTACCTTCTTGCATAAGGACGCATCCTAAACCCAACAAAGACGCATCGCTGAAGACTAAGAATCCTTCATTACCATTTGGCAGTGTCAAGACTGGTGCTTTAGAAATTGGTGCCACTCCAGGTGCTAGGTCAATGGAAAACTCCACTGCCCGCTTAGGAGGTAACCTAGAAGTTCGTCTAGGAATGAACATATTCCCAGACTAAATCATCCCCTGAACCAAATTAGGTAATGCTAGTGTTTTCTTCTGGACAACAGGCTCTGGAAAATATTGTCCATTGAAATCTACCACAAATTCCGCCCACGCGATGGAGGAAATCTCACATCGATCGAAAGTGGTTTTCCCCATCGATTTCCACCAGTAAGATGCTTCCTCTTGAAGCATGCATGTTGCCAATCTGACTTGATGGCGGTGGGGCACAGACAGAGCTCTAAACGCTTTTTCGGTAATGTCAATCCAGTTCTCCGCCTTCATTGGACTGATCCCTCCAATAAATACCTCAGCTCCATTCTTTCTAAATTTTTCCACTGTGTAGCGGTCACTATCATCAATCGCTGGTGGCACCACTTGTCGGACTACCGGTGGCACTGGGTTTGGATGCTCTCCTTGCTTGCCCGGGTCTGCTAACCTTGCCCACCCTTGGGCACTTCCCGGACCACCATCTAGGGTGATTCTGTGACCTGTTGGCGAGTTTGAGGCTCCATGCCCTACTACCACTACCGATAACCACTGAACAATATTCTGAACCACAGAATTTGTATTTTCTGAAGCATGTGCTAGTCCCTATATGGCCATCACGATCTGGGCCAACACATTCTCTCTGTTCGAATTTGACTACGCAGATTAGTTTGACTGTCTACGAGTGCCTACCATCTGAAAAGATAATTATTGGACTTAGGTTTATTAGAAAATGAATTTGTTAATTCAAAACACAACATGGTGGGAAAAGATAATTATTGGACTTTTCGACAAGGTACTTGAGTCATAAAATTTAAGCTAGTGGGAAACCGTCCTCTGATACCACCTAATCTCAGAATGAGCTGGGAGACGTTTCCTAATCTCAAAATGAATTGGGAGACGATTTTTAATCTCAGAATGAGCTGGGTGTCGACTTTTACTAATCTCAGAATGACCTGAGAGACAAATTACTAATCTCAGAATGACCTGAGGGATAATTACTCTTTACTTGTGTAACAATAATAATAAAAGTGAGTGAAATGATAATAGGGATTATATTGATTTATTAAACGGACCGGGTGTTACTTAAAAGGATACATGTATAATATGAAGGCAAATAAGTCTAGCATTTCTAACTCAAAAGAACTTATTTTTCAAATGACAATATATGAAGTAAATTATCCCACAGTCTTGGATCGTTTCCCATAGCCACATTTATAACACAAGAAAAGTAAAAAGTGAAGTCCATTTATTAACCGTTCACCACCTGCGTTGGTAGAAGAACCACCCTGTCGTCTCTTAATCTTTAGGTCTAGCTGCTAACCTGCGAAGGCAATTCCGCGTTAGTGATTAACCACTAAGCCGTATAATTAAATAAAACAAGTCCATAAACTCCCTATCATTATCTATAATATTGGCACTTGTGACCATTCCAAACATGAACATTTATTAGCTGATGGTTCAGTCCACCATGTCCATTAGTTGGCTGATGGGTCAGTCCACCATGTCCACCTATTGGGTGATGGGTCAGTCCATCATGTACATTACCAGCTGGCGAGTCCAATCCGCCATGTCCGTTATCGGCTGGTGAGTCCAATCCACGATGTCCATTAGTTGGCTGATGGGTCAGTCCACCATGTCCATATATTGGCTGATGGGTTAGTCCACCATGTCCGTAATTGGCTGGAGACTCTAATCCGCCATGTCTAATTTATTGGCTGATGGGTCAGTCCATCATGTCCATTACCGGCTTGGGAGTCCAATCCGCCATGTCCGTTATCGACTGGTGGGTCCAACCCACCATGTCCGTAATTGGCTGGCGAGTCCAGTTTGCCATGTCCAATTTATTGGCTGATCGGTCAGTCCATCATGTCCATTACCGGCTGGCAAGTCCAATCCGCCATGTCGGTTATCAGCCGGTGGGTCCAATCCACCATGTCCGTAATTGGCTGGCGAGTCCAATCCACCATGTCCAATTTATTGGTTGGTGGGTCAGTCCATCATGTCCATTATTTGATTATGAAGGGCATAGCATGTGTCAGATTGAGTCAATTCCTTGACCCCGGTTGCACTCAGTGCATGGTGGTTGAATCTGGGCTTAGGCTAACCAGGTTATCCACATGGGAAAATACAACATTTTAAATAATTATACGAACCTGGATATTTCAAACTTGTAGCTGCGACCAATGATCTTAATCTGAACGAGGACATAAAATTATACATAAGTATAATTTTATTCAAGTTGAAATGGTCTTTGAATCTTGGCTTCAACTTCCCTGATATTTTAAATCTGATCACCCCCTTCGTAGGAGATGTCTTTAGGTACACAAACTCCCCAACTTGGAACTCTAGGTCCTTCCTTCGAGTATCAGCATAACTCTTTTGTCAATCCTAAGCTATCTTAAGTCTTTGCTGAATGATTTTCACCTTTTCAGTTGCTTCCCTCACCATCTCTGGCCCGACTATAACTGCTTCGGTAGACTCCAGCCAGCACGATAGAGATCTACAGGGCCTACCATATAATGCTTCAAATGGTGCCATCCCTATACTGGCTTGGTAAGAATTATTGTAGGTGAATTCAGCCAAGGCTAAGTGTTTCTCCCAGTCACCCCCCAAGTCAAGAATGCAAGCTCTTAACAAATCTTCCAAAGTTTGAATAGTCCTCTCACTCTGACCATCAGTTTGGGGATGATATACTGTGCTCAACTTAATTTGAGTTCCCATGGCTTTTTGGCAAACTTCCCAGAAATGTGAGGTGAATAGGGGATCACGGTCTGAGACTATCTCCTTTGGAATCCCATGCAATTTGGCAATATTGTCAACATATAATCCTGCTTGGTATTCCGCCATTCTAATTGATTTCGTGGGGATGAAGTGAGCTACCTTAGTTAGTCTGTCCACAACTACCCATATGGAGTCATGCTTCTTTTGAGTTCTTGGGAGCTTTCAAATAAAATCGCATGTGACACCCTCCCATTTCCAGGATGGTATTTCTAAAGGTTGTAATAGTCCTCTAGGTAGTTGATGTTGGGCTTTGATCCGTTGGCATGTCTGACACTTAGAGACAAAATTCACAACATCCTTCTTCATCCCAATCCACCAGTAGGTTCGCTTTAAATCCTGATACATTTTAGTAACTCCAGGGTTTATCGAGAACTTTGAGCGATGAGCCTCCTCCAAAATATCCCGCCTCAGTGCATTATCCTTGGGTACACACAGCCTTCCTCTAAATCTGATCACACTATTTGAATCAGCTACAATGTCAGAAATCTTGTCCAACATTTTATTCAGCTCCTCATCACCCATTTGTGCTAGCTTAACACGATCAACTAAATCATTAGAAACAACCAAATTTGCCAATAAGCCTATTAGTTGCTCCACCGGGTTGATAGCTACCCCTTTTGCTGACATGGCCCAAAGTCTAGCTAACTACTGACTTTTGTCCACTTTGCCCTTCCGACTCAACACGTCGGCTACCACATTCGCTTTCCCTAGATGGTATAAGATTTGGAAGTTGTAGTTCTTCAGATATTCCATCCACCGCCTGTGTCGAAGGTTAAGGTCATTCTGGGTGAAGATATACTTTAAACTCTGGTGGTCAGTGAAGACTTCGAACTGGGCTCCATACAAGTAGTGCCTCCAAATCTTTAGGGCAAAAACGACTACTGCCAGTTCCAAGTCATGGGTTGCATAATTTTGCTCATGAATCTTCAATTGACGAGAGGCATAGGCCACTACCTTACCTTCTTGCAAAAGGACGCATCCTAAACCCTACCGAGACGCATCAATGAAGACTACGAATCCTTCATTACCATTTGGCAGGGTCAGGACTAGTGCAGTTGTTAAACTCTTCTTTAGAGACTGGAAACTCTCCTTATACTTACTACTCCATTCAAACCTGACCCCCTTCCATGTGAGTTTGGTCATCGGCGATGCTAGTAAGGAAAAGTCTTTAATGAATTTCCTATAATTACCCGCCAAACCAAGGAAGCTTCTGATATCAGTGACTGACTTAGGTTGTGGCCAATCAATGACTGCTTTCACTTTTGACAGATCCACTCCAATTCCAGCCCTCGAGACAACATGACCAAGGAAATTTACCTCCCTAAATCAGAAGTCACACTTTGAAAGCTTGGCGAACAGTTGATGTTCTCTCAGAACTTGAAGAGTAATAGCAAGGTGCTTCACATGCTCTTCTTCATTATTTGAATAGACTAGAATGTCGTCCACAAACATGATGATAACTTGTCCAGGTATGCATGGAATACTGTGTTCATGAGTGACATAAAGGCCGCTGGTGCATTTGTTAGACCAAAAGGCATAACCAGAAACTCATAATGTCCATACCGAGTTCGGAAATCCGTCTTCTGTATGTCTGACTCCTTTACTCGCAACTGGTGATAACCAGACCGCAAGTCTATCTTAGAAAATATTCCGGCTGTTTTTAGCTGATCAAACAAGTCATCAATCCTCGGTAAGGGGTACCGATTCTTGACTGTCACTTGATTGATTTTTCGATAGTCAATGCACAGCCGAAGTGATCCATCTTTCTTCTTCACAAAAAGAACAGGGGCTCCCCAGGGTGAAGTACTTGGTCTAATGAAGCCTACTTGCAACAACTCTTCTAGTTGACTCTTTAACTCCTTGAGTTCTGCTAAAGCCATGTGGTATGGTGCTTTAGAAATTGGTGTTGTTCCAGGTACTAGGTCAATGGCAAACTCCACTGCCCGCTTAGGAGGTAACCCTAGAAGTTCTTCTGGGAATACATCGGGAAACTCTTCTACCACAGGAATCATGGACAACTCTTTGGGTTTTGACTCCAACTCAACTAAGTTAGCCAAAAAGGCTTTACAATCCTCCCCAAAGAGCTCGGCTGCCTCACCAATCGACACGATACAAGAAGATGGATCATGCAAGGACCCGTCCAAAATGACTCCCATCTCACAATTACAAGGTTTGGTCACCACTCTATTCTCTTTACAATCAAGAAGAGCTTGGTGTGCAGACAACCAGTCCATTCCCAATAGTACATCATACCCTTTTACCCCATATATTATAAAGTTCCACACATAGGGTTTCCCTTGTATATTTAAGGATAGGTTAGTCACTCCGAAAGTTGTGACTTCACCGTCTCCCGTTGCAGTAGTGACTCTATATGCCTTAGATAAGGGAGATGGTTGGAGTCCTAACCTCTTGACTATTTGAGATGATATGAATGAGTGTGTACACCCAGAGTCAAATAAAATATCCACCATGACTCCTTGAATTAGAATTTTACCTTGGACGGTGTGTTCATCCGCCTCAGCTTCCTCGACTTCAACCGCATAGAGCTTCACCTTCCCTTTGTCTGCCGGTTGTGCTTGTACCGGGTAGCGAATAGGAGTTGGAACCTTCCCTTTCTCTGGCTGCTCATGTTGTTGCTTCGGAGGCTGACGGCACTCCTTTTGCATGTGTCCCATCCTTCCGCAGTTATAGCACCTACGGGGCTCTCTGCATATCCCTGAATGCTTCTTATTGCAATTTTTACATTGTCGATGCGGATGCTCCTCAAACTTCCTTTTGAGGTTCCCCTCAATGCCCCTTTGGTAGTTCTGCTGCTAGTGTCCTGCCGACCGGTTTTGGCTACTTCCCTGGTTGGCATTTTTATGTTGCATAGTAGCCCTCCCCTGTTTTTGTGCACGGTCATGCTCATACACCAATTCATGAGTCGTGGCTGCCTCGATCACTTCGGTTATGGCACCCCTTGGCGCCGTAGCAACCCTACTTCTCAACTCTGGCTTCAATCCCTCAGAAGAAATTGCTGGTGCAAATTGCTCCAGCTGCAAGAAATTCTTGGCATATCCCCAAACGGAATCCTCCCCCTGAGCCAGAGTGGCGAATTCCAGTGCTTTCTTCTGAACCATAGACTCAGGAAAATACTGTCCATTAAAAGCTGTTACAAATTCTACCCATGAGATGGATGAAATCTCACGTTGATAGAATGTTGTCTTTTCCATGGATTTTCACCAGTAAGATGCTTCCTCCTGAAGCATGCATGTTGCCAACCTCACTTGATGGCGGTGAGGCACACACAAAGCTCTAAATGCTTTTTCGGTAATGTCAATCTAGCTCTCCACCTTCATTGGATCAATCCCTCCAATAAATACCTCAGCTCCGTTCTTCCGGAACTTTTCCACAGTGTATCGTTCACTATCATCCACAGCTGGCGGCACCACTTGTCGGACTACCGGTGGCACTAGGTTTCGAAGCTCCCCTCGCTCGCCCGGGTCAGATAACCCTACCCGCCCTTGGGCACTCCCCTGGTTACCATCTGGGACATTACTAGGACCCGCTGCCGAGTTTAAGGCTCCATTCCCTGTTACCACTCTCGGTAACCACTGCACAATATTCTGAACCACAGAATTTGTATTTTCTGAAGCTTGCGCTAGTCCTTGTATGGCCGTCAGGATTTGGGGCAACACATTCTTTGTGTTCGAATTTGACTATGCAGATCGGCTTAACTGTCTACGGGTGCCTGCCATCTGAAACATCGAACCATCATGGTTCATTAGTATGTTTTCTTTTCTTTTTTTCTCTGTTATGACTTAGGTTTATTAGCGAATACATTTGTAAATTAATAACACACACAATGGGAAAAGATAATAATTGGACTTTTCAACAAGGTACTTGAGTCATAAAGTGTGAGCTAGTGGGAAACCGTACTCTGATACCACCTATAACGACCTGCCATTTTTCACGATATTGTGGGCCTTGCTGGCTAGGTGTTACTCAAAATTTAACAAAAACCAAACCTATAAGAACCAGTCCTAACCGGACTGGGTGTTACTTAAAAGGTTTCATGTATAATATGAAGGCAAATAAGTCTAGCATTTCTAACTCAAAAGAACTTATTTTTCAAATGGCAATGTATGAAGTAAATTATCCCACAATCTTGGACCGTTTCCCATAGCCACATTTATAACACAAGAAAAGTAAAAGAGAAGTCTGCTTATTAACCGTTCACCACCTACGTTGGTAGAAGAACCACCCTATCGTCTCTTAATCTTTAGGTCCAGCTGCTAACCTGCGGAGGCAATTCCGCGTTAGTGATTAACCACTAAGCCGTATAATTAAATAAAACAAGTCCATAAACTCCCTATCATTATCTATAATATTGGCACTTGTGACCATTCCAACATGACCATTTATTAGCTGATGGTTCAGTCCACCATGTCCATTAGTTGGCTGATGGGTCAGTCCACCATGTCCACCTATTGGGTGATGGGTCAGTCCATCATGTACATTACCGGCTGGCGAGTCCAATCCGCCATGTCCGTTATCGGTTGGTGAGTTCAATCCACCATGTCCATTAGTTGGCTGATGGGTCAGTCCACCATGTCCATCTATTGGCTGATGGGTTAGTCCACCATGTCCGTAATTGGCTGGCGAGTCTAATCCGCCATGTCCAATTTATTGGCTGATGGGTCAGTCCATCATGTCCATTACCGGCTTGGCGAGTCCAATCCGCCATGTCCGTTATCGGCTGGTGGGTCCAATCCACCATGTCCGTAATTGGCTGGCGAGTCCAATCCGCCATGTCCAATTTATTGGCTGATGGGTCAGTCCATCATGTCCATTACCGGCTGGCGAGTCCAATCCGCCATGTCGGTTATCGGCTGGTGGGTCCAATCCACCATGTCCGTAATTGGCTGGCGAGTCCAATCCACCATGTCTAATTTATTGGTTGATGGGTCAGTCCATCATATCCATTATTTGATTATGAAGGGCATAGCCCGTGTCAGACTGAGTCAATTCCTTGACCCCGGTTGCACTCAGTGCATGGTGGTCGAATCTGGGCTCAGGCTGACCAGGTTATCCATAAGGGAAAATACAACATTTTAAATAATTATACGGACCTGGATATTTCGAACTTGCAGCTGCGACCAATGATCTTAATCTGAATGAGGACATAAAATTATACATAAGTATAATTTTATTCGAGTAGAAATGCATGCAACTAAATGACTATATATATATATACTATATATATATATAACATATACATATCACGATTAAATTTCAACAATATTAAAATTTCACTATTCATGTGACATAATCATTTAAATCCTACTTTACATTAATAATCTAGATCGTAATTAACACCTAACAAATAATAAAATAATTTTCAACTTATACCCAAATATTTAATTACTATTCTTAGTATATTTTCCTTCGGTTATAATTATTTTTTAATCGCTACTATTACTTACAATAATTTAATTAATTAAGTTGTTCAATTAAATTATTTAAAATAATTTGTATTATTTTAATTCATAAATATTATTAATACAATTATTTAAAATTATTTGACTCTATAAAGTTTTGAACTTTATTTATTTCCATTATGTTATTTAGGTTCGACGCGAGTGATTGATACCTGACTATAGTTTAATAACCTATTTTCTACATTACTGACTCATTATTAAAATAATCACTTTATTTACCTAGTATTAAATTTAATATGGTAAAGGTAACATCTTTATTTATTAACATCATTTATAACCGTCTGATTTAATTTAATCGCTTTTATTACGCCGATTAATTATCGACAGTTTCTCATTACTGTATTTTTTATTACTTATGTCCATGTCGACTTCGTCCAATAACTAATTAGTTTAGTAACTTTACCCTATAACTTATTAAAATAATTATTTTTATAAGATTTATTACGAGTTTGTATTATTTTTAACTTGAGTTGGTATCGAGTCAACCAGTATTTACAGAATTGCCACCACCCTTCTTCTTCTTCTTCCCCGGCGAGCTCTGTTCCCGACTCTTCAGGCGCGCTCCAGCCCCCGCCACCGCTGACAACCTCCGGCCGCCATCAATCGTCGTCCACCAGCCCTGCCATGCCCTGGATGTGTCGCCCCGGCCAACTCCGGCCGTTTTCCAGCCGCGGCGACGCCCTCATCACCTTCCTAGCGGCGCGCTTGCATCAGCGATTCCACCGCCGGCGAGCGTCGCCGCCTCAATTGGGTGGTCGCTTGGTCACCCTAGACCACCTATCTACCTTCCCCAGCCCTATTGGAACCCGTTGCCACCTAGGACGGCCGGATGAGCTAAATCATGTACACTCACCGCCGTCGCCCCTGTTTTCACCGCCGTCCCCTGTTTTTGTCTATTCACCACCCTAGGCCGGCATCCACAGCCATGAGATCAACCCTATACTGATCGACGAAGAGAGTTGGATCATCTTCTGACGTCGGAACGGTCGTCGCCGCTGATTCCCGACGGGGCTTGCCCGTGCTTGCCCATCTCGCCGAACAAGGGAAACTCGTCGGCAATTTCTCCCGTGTAAAATTATATTTGTTTTCTTATTGATTTTAAACTTTTAATCCTTACGATTATAAAACTTATTATCAAATTAAAATATGCATGCAAGAAAATTAAGAAGAGGGAGATAGGAATACCTAAGCAAGGGAGAAGACACGCCGGCAACGAAGAGGAGAAGAGAATGCGAATGACGGCTAGGGTGGAGGACGTCCTTTATAAATGAAATGATGGCTAGGGTTTGTGGAAACACACTAACACCCGTATTTAATTCCTTTAACTGGGTAACCGGGTAAAGAATAAAATATTTAATCGGTGTAGAGAATATAATATAATTAATATTAATTCTCTAACGTTCGATCCCTCCCTGCCCGAGTCGAATATATTAAAAAATAATTTTTTTCCACGGTCTTTACAAGGTGTATAGCCCAAAACCATAGTTTTAGAAACAACTCATTATGTTTATGGGTCTCAGAACCCAATAAACATAATGAGACATATGACTATGTGTATGATTGTTAGAATCGTTGAGCATGTGAACCTGCTCATGAATTCTGAGAGTGCTTTGTGCATCTTTTGCTATGTATAACACATGATTTATTTCTTAGAAGTTTTATGTTTTTCTGTGGATGTTAAGACATCCATCTAACAATTTCATTATTTTCCTATTTTCATAAAAACTCAAATGATATTTTCATTACTGATGTTTTTCTATTATATATGTGGGTTTGTAATCATGGCATTAGATGATATGGGCAGACAGATTAGATGACTCGAGAGGCATGTAGGGGTTTTAATTGTTTCTTATCTATTTAATGCTTATGTATGTTTTATGGTCATGTTATGTATTTTATGTCCCTTGGACTTATGTAATTAAACTCCATGTGATTTACTCTTATGTGGGCTTGGCCCTAACCTATGCATGAGTTTTACATATGAATAATTTTATACATGTATGTTCCTTTGGTTTATTGCACTAACTTTGTTTTACAGGTTGGATAAACTTTGGGGCATAAAACTAACTAGTTCTGCAGGTTGCTCATGCATTCTTCAAAGTAGTGGAACATGGCGATGAGCTAAATCATGTACGCTAAACTTATGGGTGCATCTGGTTAGTTGCGTAAGAGAAATATGGATAGGTAGAGAAAATGTTTCTTACCCTTTGAAGAGTCCACCTAAAGACCAATTGTTTATGATGCCCTGTGTAGTTTATTTTCTTGTATTGAAAGGGTATGCAACAGAGAACCATGACCCTCATGATATTTAAACACCATGACAATTTAAGGAAGTCCAACGAATAGTTCATTAAGTCTATCATCATGATTCGGTCAGGTCTCTGGTGGAATGGGGGTTGCACAGTACCCTTATAATGACACTACTCAAATTGGAAGAAATACTAATATGGTCTTCGTATTTCTATAGACACTCACGGCATAAGGCAAAACCCTCATATTAATATACTTATAAGGCTTAGGAATGGAATTCGTTATATAAATTTCTAGGGCTTATCAATTTTAAAACTAAATAATTGATCATAACTTTGAGGTTTTATTAAACATTGAAAAGCTTGCAATAGATGACCTGACCTTAGTGGGATTCAACAAAGTTCCACTAATATTGTGTTAACGGGAAGACTATGATAAATCTCACTAAGGAATCAGGTAGAGATGCAAGCAGAGGGAATCCAACGAACCTGGTAAGTATAACTCTTTGAACTAGCTTGGCAAACGCACTTCGTGCATCCTATATGAAATGCAATTAAATCAGACTTTAAACAACAACACAAAGGACAAGCCTCAAGTCATGCATAACACAAGAATAGACCTAACACCAAATGTAAAACCCACGATTCAAGTCAGGGTTTTATATTTAGAACTGGTTAGTTCGACCATTATTTTTCGAGTCGAGTTAGTTTCATAACGCGTGTACTGAGCCAACGCCAGACACGTGTATGAGCTACGAGAGTCATGCTTACCCAAGTATATGATGATAACGTCATGAACATAGCAGAACAGAATGAGTTATCAGAATATATAAGAGTATGCCAGTTATTTTTTTTATTTTTATATACAGTGGATCGTAAAATTAGTTTTAGGCCGTTTATCACGTCAAGACGCGTTACAGGCAGTTTAGGTAGGTTGATAGTTCTGGAGCATATCATTAGGATGTTTTGGTGTTTGTTTGATTTTATGGGATTTTCCTGATTTTTTTTAAGATTTAATACGACTTAATTATTATTCTTGACTCGAACCGGAGGTGAGCTGGGTAGGGATTTATATAGTAGGCCCGAGGCAACTTGTGGTGGATCTTGTTTTCAAAATCATCGTTGAGGGATCTCATCCTCACGGGGTTATTAATCCGGAAATCTGTTCGGCTAGATGGCCCGAGTTAAGTGGGATCCGATACAAGGCCACTTAACCCACCCTACACGCATTAAATCAAACATAAAATAGAAGAGAGGAAAAACATAGTCGAGTCCTAAACGGACCTGGTAGAAACTCCAAGTGTGTCATCGCGCCTAGGCAGCGAGCTCCTACTCCGTACCTACACCATCAAAACTAAACACTAACACCCGCTAACTAAATGATGCATCAAACTCATCATGATCAAACACACTACAATACAACATCAACCATAACAATCAGCAATTATAAATGTGAAAGTAATTCCAACTTATCCTATTAACACAAATTTTATTATATTTCCTAAGTTACGTTGTACTCGATTATCATGCTCAAATTTACTTTACTTCATTAGATCACTTAACCTTCATTATCTAATAGTGACATCATGCACATCTTTACTTCTGTGAGATCCCTCAACTTAGTCCCACATTTAATACCTACTGGGAGAAGATTATGTTTATAAGTGGGAATGGACTACAGATCTTTAACTTGGGTTAACCATTTTAAAGAAATGACTTAGGCCTATTGCGTTGCACTTTGAGTCGGGTCGTTGCAGGTGGTATCAGAGCAACCTCGTTCCGTATTAGATTGTGGGCTGGACTAGGGACGTTGGCTAGGCTGCCCGTCATGGGCCAGAAAGGTCATGGGCTGGGGCAAGCAATGGGCCAAGTATAGGCATTTCGGCGACGAAATTTCCTAAGGTGGGTGGATTGTGAGATCCCTCAACTTAGTCCCACATCTAATACCTACTAGGAGATGATCCTGTTTATAAGTGGGAATGGACTATAGATCTTTAACTTGGGTTGACCATTTTAAAGAAATGACTTAGGCCCATTACATTGCACTTTGGGCCGGGTCGTTACAGGTGCCCACCATCTAACACGGAACCTGGCTTTGATACCACCTGTAACGACCCACCCGAACTGGACCGGGTGTTACTTAAAAATATAATTGATGTGACGGTAATATTCCAGAACATGAACTGAAATAGAGGAAATAAGTCTTGCAACATATAATATGAATCATAACAATAAATCATGTTCTCTAAAATTTAAAATAATCGGCCCATAGTCTCGGACAGTTTCCATAGCCACATTTATAACACAAGAAAATAATAAGGAAGTCCAACTTTATTATCGATTCACCATCCTGGGTTGGTAAAAGAACCACCAACTACACTTATATTCTTTAGTCCCAAAGCTGCTCACCTGCGAGGCAATTTCGCGTTAGTGATAAAACCACTAAGCCACATAATTAAATGAAACAAGTCAATAAAATCCCTATAATCATTTCACTTGTTATTTTTATTATTATTACACAAGCAAAGAGTACTCCTCCCTCAAGTCATTTTGAGATTAGTAAGAGTCGACTTCTAGCTCATTCTGAGATTAGAAAACGTCTCCCAGCTCATTCTGAGATTAGGTGGTCTCCCAATTCATCCTGAGATTAGTCATGGTCTCCCAGTTCATTCTGAGATTAAAAATCGTCTCCTAGCTCATTCTGAGATTAAAAATTGACTCCCAGTCCATTCTGAGATTAGAAATTGTCTCCCAGCTCATTCTGAGATTAGGTGGTCTCCCAATTCAATTGAGATTAGTCATGGTCCCCCAATTTATCTTGAGGTTAAAATCATTTCCCAGCTCATTCTGAGATTAGGAAACGGCTCCCAGCTCATTTTTAGATTAGGTGGTTTCCCAATTCATTTTGAGATTAGTCATGGTCCCCAATTCATCTTGAGGTTAAAATCGTCTCCCAGCTCATTGTGAGATCAATGCCAACAAGGGCTACCAGTTTGTGAAAATACAACATTTCATATTATTAAACCAGTTTGGGAAAATATAACATTTCAAATAATTATACAGATAATATAACATTTCAAATAATTATACAGACAATATAACATTTCAAATAATTATAAGGACACACATATTAATTTTAAAGGTGCGGCCCCATGTCAGACGGAGTCAATTCCTTCACCCCGATTGCATTATAGCGCATGGTGGTCGAATCTGGGCTCAGGCTAACAAAAGCTACCAACAAGGGAAAGTGCAACATTTCAAATGATTATACGCACCTGGGGATTTCGAACTGGCAGCTATGACCAATGATCCTAATCTGAACGAGAATATAAAAATTATACATACGTATAATTTTATTCGAGTAGGGATGCATGCAACTAAAAATCATATATATACATATATATATATATATATATATCATTTCCAAAAATATTAAATATTAAATTATCAACAAATCTAGTGAGGTAATTAATTATTCCTGTGACATAATCATGTAAATCCTACTTCACATTTTAAATTAATTATCTAAATCATAATTAATACCTAACAATTTATAAAATAATTATTACTAATAGCAAGTATTTAATTTTCTTTTGCGGTGATAATTATTTAACCCCGATCTTGATGATTTAGTTGACGGTTATAATTTTTAATCGCTACTGTTATTTACAGCAATTTAATTAATTAAGTTATTCAATTAAATTATTTAAAATAATTTTTATTATTTAAAAATATTATTAATACAATTATTTTAAATTATTCGACTCCATAAAGTTTCAAACTTAATTTATTTTCATTATTCTCGTTAGGTTCGATGCGAGTGATTGTTACCCGACTCTAGTTTAATTACCCATTAAAATAATTATTTTTAAAGATTTATTACAAGTTCGAATTATTTTTAACTTGAGTCGGTATCGAGTCAGGTGTTACTTACGAGTTGGTATTATTATTTCACTCGAGCTATGTCGAGTCAAGCATTGCCACCCAAGGTAATTCTTTTTCCTTCTTCTTTTTCTTCTTCGACATGCTCTGTTCCCGACACCAGGCGCCCTCCAGCCGCCGCCACCACCGACCACCTCCAACCGCCGTCAATTGTCTTCGACCAGCCCTGCCATGCTCCTGCAGTGTCACCCCGGCCAACTCTGGTCGTCTTCCAACCGCGACGACGCGCACATCGCCTTCCTAGCGGCGCGCTCACGTCGGCGTTTCCACCACCGGCGAGCGTCGTTGCCTCAATTGGGTGGTCGCCTTGACACCCTCGACCACCTATCTACCCTCCCCGGCCATATTGGAATCCATCGCCACCCAGGACAGTCGGATTTCTTCCCCCACCGTCGTCGCCCGTGTTTTTTGCACCGCTACTGTTTTTGGGCATTTACGACCCCAGCCGACATCCACACGCATGAGATCGACTCTACACTGATCGACGAAGAGAGTAGGATCATCTTCCGACGTCGGAACTGTAAAGACCCGGAAAAATAAAAATATAAATAATGACGTTCGACGCAGTGGGATGGAACGTGGGAAAAAATTTGTTAGCTGGATAAGTATGAATTACCCAGTTAATTGAAAAGTAATTTTTAATTGGATAATTCTATTTGAATCGGTTGAGTTGACTACATTATTTGTCCAATTAACCATTTAAGTGAACCATACTATGTACCCATTTAACAGGGTTAAGTGGACCATGTTGATTACCCAATTACCCGGTTAAAAGAATTACGGTGAAAGGGTGCTTTCACATACCCTAGCCGTCATTTTATTCATTATAAAAGGAAAAGGGGGAGGGCGTCATCTACATTTTTCTTCCTTAGACAGACACCGGATTTCCTCCTTCGCTCGTGTAATTTTCTTTCCTTTCTTTTTCTTTTGTTGCATGCATACACATGTTGCATAAATCATAAACATGCTAAACATAAGAATTAAATGAGAAATCAACAAGGGAAGAAGAAAACCAGGAGGACGTCCTGCTGTTTTCCAGCAGCAACCACACCATGTTTCCTTCCATGGTGCGGGGTTGACATGCTGGAGGTGGAAATTGCTCCCGACGGTGATGCTGGCCAGATGGAGCCACCTTGGAGGGCCAAAACAAACCGTCGAAGACGCACGCAGGTCTGAAATCAGAGGGGAGAACAGGTCGGTGTTGCCATGGGTGGTGTTGCTGGCCAGACGTGGATCCGCCATGGAAAGTGCAGACTGGTCGTCACCTTGATGGGGCAGGATATAGTCACCATGGCTGCTGGTCGGCCACCATTAATGGTGAAATTAAGGTCCCCATATAGGGTGTAGTCCGAGTTTCATGAGATAGCAACAGATAGAGATTGGATCTTTGGGGTTTTTCCCAATCGGATCAATGGGGTAGATAGAAGATGGGGTCTGAAATTGGGTGGAAGGAAAAGAAGACATGCTGGTTGGGTGCTGTTTATGTGGCCGACTAGAGTAGTCACCATGGTCATGTCGGGGTTGCTGATTGGGTGGCTGGAATGGGGTCACCAAGGACTGGTTGAGGGTTCCCATGTGGTGGCCAAGTTGGAGATGCCATGGCAGCAAATGGAGGCCACCATGTTACTAGTTGGTTGCCATGCATGATGAAAGTACCGGCTTTCACAGGTTGACTACAATAAAGCTGGGAGCTTTGGGGTCGTTAAATGATTTGTTAAGGTAAAATGGTAACCATGTAAATATGGGAGAACTCGATGCGGTTGAGTTAGAATATAAGGTAAATACAAAAGAATTAAGTATGGGACATGTTAATAATTAAATTATCAATTAGATAATGGGGATTTTGATGGGGATAATTAATAATTAATTTTCATTAGAATTGCTGAAAATTTAATAAGAAATGAAGACTAACATGAACTAATTACATCATTTAAAATTGATAGTATATTAGTCATGTAAGTTGCATGTAGGTTCATGCAAAATAAAATTATACTAATGTATAATTTTATGCCCTCATTAAGATTTAGGTTCACGGGTCATAGTCAGACGAAATCTCAAGTCAGGCACGTATAATAAGTAGAACATCATATTTTCCATGTTGGTAGCCTTGGTGGGCCTGAGCCCAGATTCGACCACCATGCACCGAATGCAACCGAGGTCAAAGAATTGACTGAGTCCGACACTGTGTAACGACCCGTCATTTGTCACAACATTGTGGGCCTACCTGGCAAGGTGTTACTCAAAATTTAAGCAAAAATGTCTAACATTTTTGTAAACAAAAACATATATAAAGATCCCACAGTCTTGGGCCGTTTCCCAGTAGTCACAGTTATTTCTCAAATAGTAAAAAAAGGAGTCCTCATATTTATTTTGCTCTATGCTCTTGTTGTCAATCACCTAATCTCATATCTGCACACCTGCGGAGGAAATTCCGCGTTAGTGATTACAACACTAAGTAGTATAATAGATAAAACAAAACAAGTAAATTCCACTATTTATGTTTATTTTAATATATGGTGGAGCGATTCCGCTATACTCCAAAACAATGCGGAGGAGGTATCCGCTGTGATCCGCACACCCCGGCTGTAGCCGTTTTGTGGGGAGGCTACCACAACCATCTCTAGTGCCAGTGCCTCACACACCCCGGCCGTAGCCTTTTTGTGGGGAGGCTATCACTGCACTCAGGTGATTGCTATGCCTCGTTTGTGGGGAAGCTCTCACTGCCAACTCTAGTGCCAGTGCCTCACACACCCCGGCTGTAACCTTTTCATGGGGAGGCTATCACTGCACTCAGGTGATTGCTATGCTCCGTTTGTGGGGAAGTCTCACTACCAACTCTAGTGCCAGTGCCTCACACACCCCGGCCAGACCCATGGCGACTATTCTAGTCAGCCACATAAACAGCACCCGACCAGCCCATCTTCTTTTCCTTCCACCCAATCTCAGACCCCATCTTCTATCTACCCCACTAATCTGATTGGAAAAACACCAAAGATCCAACCTTTATCCGCTGCTGTCTCATGGAACTCGGACTACACCCTACATGGGGACCTTAATTTCACCATTCATGGTGGCCGACCAGCAGCCATGGCGACCATGTCCTGCCCCATCAAGGTGACGACCAGCACCACCCCAAGTGACGACCAGTCTGCCCTTTCCATGGCGGATCCACGTCTGGCCAGCAACACCACCCAATCAACACCAACCTGGTCTCCCTACACTTCCTGATTTACATCTCTCCCCGCCGGTCTGACTCGGCCACCCAAGGCGACTCCGTCCGGCCAGCAGCACCGCTGGGAACACTCCCTACTTCCAGCACGTCAACCCTACTCACAAGGATGGAGGATGGTGTTGTTGCTGCTGCTAAAACAGCAGGACGTCCTCCTGGTTTTCTTCTTCCCTTGTTGATTTCTCATTTGATTCTTATGTTTAACATGTTTATGATTTATGCAACATGTGTATGCATGCAACAAAAGAAAAAGAAAGGAAAAGGAATTACCCGAGCGAAGGAGGAAAGCCAGCATCTGTCCAAGGAGGAGAAAGATGTAGAAGACGCCCTCCCCTTCTCCTTTTACAAAGAATGAAATGACGGCTAGGGTTTGTGGAAACACCCTTTCACTGCAATTCCTTTAATCGGGTAATTGGGTAATCAATACGGTTCACTTAACCATTTCACTTAACCTCTTAAACGGGTACATGGTATGATTCACTTAAATGGTTAAATGGATAAATAATGTGGTCGACTTGACCGATTCAAGTAGAATCGTCCGGTTAGAAATTACTTCTCAATTAACCGGGTAATTCATACCTAACTAGCTAACGAAATTTTTTCCCCACGTTCGATTCCACCGCGTCGAACGTTATTATTATTATTATTTATATTTATATTTTATTTTTTTCCGGGTCTTCACAATCTCCCCAACTTAGAATTATTTCGTCCCCGAAATATCATAGCATAAATAGGATGTTCATGACTAAGTACATCTCCGGTATAAGTTCATGTTACAACAATTACACGGACTTATGCTACAAACAGGCTAGGATATTTTCTGGCCATTTCCTGTTCAGTCTCCCATGTAGCTTCTTCTGATCCCTGATTTCTCCATAATACCTTTACCAAAGGGATCTCCTTGTTACGGAGTGTCTTTGTTTCCCTTGCCAAGATGCGAATCGGTTTTTCCTCGTAGGTTAAATCCGATTGCAGCTCTAAATCTACAAAATTTGTGATAATGTGATTCTCATCTCGTACATATTTCTTTAGCATTGACACATGAAACACATTGTGTACACCATCAAGGCTTGGTGGTAATGCTAATCTATATGCACAACTTCCGATTCGATCCAGAATTGGAAATGGTCCTATGAATCTTGGCTTCAACTTCCCTGATGTTCTAAATCTGATCACTCCCTTCTTAGGTGAGGTCTTAAGGTAGACAAACTCCCCAACTTGGAATTCTAAGTCCTTCCTTCGAGTGTCAGCATAACTTTTCTGCCGATCCTGAGCTGCCTTAAGCCTTTGCTGGATGAGTTGCACCTTTTCAGCTGCTTCTCTCACCATCACTGGCCCGACTATAACCATCTCTGTAGACTCCAACCAGCATGATGGAGATCGACAAGGCCTACCGTATAAAGCTTCAAACGGTGCCATTCCTATACTGGCTTGGTAAGAGTTATTATAGGTGAATTCAGCCAAGGCTAAGTGTTTCTCCCAATCTCCTCCCCAGTCGAGGATGCAAGCTCTCAACAAATCCTCCAAGGTTTGATTGGTCCTCTCACTCTGACCATCAGTTTGGGGGTGATATGTTGTACTTAACTTGATTTGGGTCCCCATAGCTTTTTGGAAAACTTCCCAAAAATGTGACGTGAATAGGGGATCTCTGTCAGAGACTATCTCCTTTGGAATTCCATGCAGCCTGACAATGTTATTTATGTATAGTTCTGCTAAGTATTCTGTTGTCCTAGTAGATTTTGTGGGGATAGAGTGAGCTGCCTTAGTCAAACGGTGCACAACCACCCATATAGAGTCATGTCTCTTCAAAGTCCTTGGGAGTTTAGTAATAAAATCACATGTGACACGCTCCCATTTCTAGGTAGGTATCTCTAA
The DNA here is from genome assembly GCA_033002965.1 of Piper betle. Classification (NCBI taxonomy): domain Eukaryota; kingdom Viridiplantae; phylum Streptophyta; class Magnoliopsida; order Piperales; family Piperaceae; genus Piper; species Piper betle. The sequence continues at coordinate 48,973 of JAURVB010013023.1, forward strand.
AGGTTGTAATAATCCACCGGGTAGTTGATGTTGGGCTTTGATCAATTGGCACGTCTGACACTTGGAAACAAAATCCACCACATCCCTCTTCATCCCATTCCACCAGTAGGTTCGTTTTAAGTCCTGGTACATCTTTGTAACACCAGGGTGTATTGAGAACCTTGAACGATGAGCTTCCTCCAGGATATCTCGCTTTAATGCATCATTGTTGGGTACACACAACCTCCCTCTAAATCTGATTACACTGTTGGAATCTACTACCATGTTGGGAGTTTTGTCCAACATTTCATTCAGCTTCTCATCTTCCATTTGTGTTAGCTTAACTCGGTCCACCAACTCATTAGAGATAACCAGGTTTGCCAGTAGTCCTGTCATTCGTTCCACCGGGTTAATAGCTACCACCTCAGCTGACATAGCCCAAAGTCTAGCTAGCTGTTGACCCTTGTCCACCTTGCCCTTCCGACTTAACGCGTCGGCTACAACGTTCGCTTTTCCCGGATGGTATAAAATTTGAAAATCATAGTCCTTCAAGTATTCTATCCACCGCCTCTGTCGAAGGTTAAGGTCATTCTGGGTGAAGATATACTTCAAACTTTGGTGGTCGGTGAAAACCTCGAACTGAGCTCCGTACAAATAATGTCTCCAAATTTTTAGAGCAAACACAACTGCTGCCAGTTCCAAGTCATGGGTTGCATAATTTTGCTCGTGAATCTTCAATTGGCGAGAGGCATAAGCCACCACCTTACCATCTTGCATAAGGACACATCCTAACCCCACTAGAGATGCATCACTGAAGACCACGAATCCTTCGTTACCATTTGGTAGGGGTCAAAACTGGTGCTTTAGAAATTGGTGTCACTCCAGGTACTAGGTCAATGGTAAACTCCACTGCCCACTTAGGAGGCAACCCTGGAAGTTCATCTGGGAATACACATATTCCCGGACTGAATCCTCCCCCTAAACCAAATTGGCAAGCGCCAGTGCTTTCTTCTGGACAACTGACTCAGGAAAATATTGTCCATTGAAAGCTGTTACAAATTCCGCCCAAGGAATGGACGAAATCTCCCGTTGATGGAACGCAGTCTTCTCCATGGACTTCCACCAATAAGATGCTTCCTCCTGAAGCATGCATGCCGCCAACCTCACTTGATGGCGATGAGGCACAGAGAGAGCTCTAAATGCTTTTTCAGTAATGTCCAACCAGCTCTCCGCCTTCATTGGATCAGTCCCTCCAATGAATACCTCAGCTCCGTTCTTCCAGAATTTCTCTACAGTGTATCGATCACTGTCATCCCCATCTGGCAGTACCACTTGTCGGACTACCGGTGGCACCGGGTTTGGAAGTTCTCCTCGCTCGCCCGGGTCAGCTATTCCTACCCGCTCTTGGGCGCTCCCCTAATCCCCATTTGGGACGTTTCTAGGACCCGCAGCCGAATTTGGAGCTCCATTCCCTATTACCAATCCCGGTAATTGCTATGCTATGTTCTGCATCACAGAACTTGTATTATCTGAAGCCTGCGCTAGTCCCTGTATGGCCGTCAAAATTTGGCCTAACACACTCTCCACGTTCGTGTCCGACTGCGCAGCTTGGCTCGACTTCCTTCGGGTGCCTGCCATCTAAAATTTTTTTCCGTTATGTAATAAAAAATTTTTTTTCCAATGATTACTTAGGTTTGTTAGTGAGTCCACTAATTCCCTAATGACATACCCCATTGGAGAAAGATAAATATTGGACTCTTCAACAAGGTACTTGAGTCATAAGATGTGAGCTTTAGGGAAACTTGGCTCTGATACCACCTGTAACGACCCGCCATTTGTCACAACATTGTGGGCCTAGCTGGCAAGGTGTTACTCAAAATTTAAGCAAATATGTCTAACATTTTTGTAAACAAAAACATATATAAAGATCCCACAGTCTTGGACCGTTTCCCAGTAGCCACACTTATTTCTCAAATAGTAAAAAAGAAAGGAGTCCTCATATTTATTTTGCTCCATGCTCTGGTTGTCAATCACCTAATCTCGTATCTGCACACCTGCGGAGGCAATTCCGCGTTAGTGATTACAACACTAAGTAGTATAATAGATAAAACAAAACAAGTACATTCCACTATTTCCTTAAGTTTATTTTAATATGCGGTGGAGCGATTCCGCTATACTCCAAAACAATGCGGAGGAGGTATCCGCTGTGATCCGCACACCTCGGCCGTAGCCGTTTTGTGGGGAGGCTACCACTACCGTCTCCAATGCCAGTGCCTCACACACCCCGGCCGTAGCCTTTTTGTGGGGTAGCTATCACTGCACTCAGGTGATTGCTGTGCCCCGTTTGTGGGGAAGCTCTCACTACCAATTTTAGTGCCAGTGCCTCGCACACCCCAGCCGTAGCCTTTTTATGGGGAGGCTATCACTGCACTCTGGTGCCAGTGCCTTGCACACCCCGGCCGTAGCCCTTTTATGGGGAGGGCTATCACTGCACTCAGGTGATTGCTATGCCCCGTTTGTGGGGAAGCTCTCACTGCCAACTCTAGTGCCAGTGCCTCACACACCCCGGCCGTAGCCTTTTTATGGGGAGGTTATCACTGCACTCAGGTGATTGCTATGCCCCGTTTGTGGGGAAGCTCTCACTGCCAACTCTAGTGCCAGTGCCTCACACACCCCGGCCAGACCCATGGCGATTATTCTAGTCAGCCACATAAACAGCACCCGACCAGCCCGTCTTCTTTTCCTTCCATCCAATCTCAGACCCCATCTTCTATCTACCCCACTAATCTGATTGGAAAAACACAAAAGATCCAACCTTTATCTGCTGCTGTCTCATGGAACTCGGACTACACCCTACATGGGGACCTTAATTTCACCATTCATGGTGGCCGACCAGCAGCCATGGCGACCATGTCCTGCCCCATCAAGGTGACGACCAGCACCACCCCAAGTGACAACCAGTCTGCCCTTTCCATGGCGGATCCATGTCTTGCCAGCAACACCACCCAATCAACACCAACCTGGTCTCCCTACACTTCCTGATTTACATCTCTCCCCGCCGGTCTGACTCGGCCACCCAAGGCGACTCTGTCCAGCCAGCAGCACCGCTGGGAACACTCCCTACTTCCAGCACGTCAACCCTACTCACAAGGATGGAGGATGGTGTTGTTGCTGCTGCCAAAACAGCAGGACGTCCTCCTGGTTTTCTTCTTCCCTTGTTGATTTCTCATTTGATTCTTATGTTTAACATGTTTATGATTTATGCAACATGTGTATGCATGCAACAAAAGAAACAGAAAGGAAAAGGAATTACCCGAGCGAAGGAGGAAAGCCAGCATCTGTCCAAGGAGGAGAAAGATGTAGAAGACGCCCTCCCCTTCTCCTTTTACAAAGAATGAAATGACGGCTAGGGTTTGTGGAAACACCCTTTCACCGCAATTCCTTTAATCGGGTAATTGGGTAATCAATACGGTTCACTTAACCATTTCACTTAACGTCTTAAACGGGTACATGGTATGATTCACTTAAATGGTTAAATGGATAAATAATGTGGTCGACTTGACCGATTCAAGTAGAATCGTCCGGTTAGAAATTACTTCTCAATTAACCGGGTAATTCATACCTAACTAGCTAACAAAATTTTTTCCCTAAGTTCGATTCCCCCGCGTCGAAGATTATTATTATTCTTATTTATATATATATATATTTTTTTTTATTTAAAAATTTTTTTTTTCGGGTCTTCACACACTAGGTCGTATTATGTGCGTAAAGCTTGTAATGCATTAACATTATTTTGGAGTAGTGATAGCCGCCCCATAAAAATGCTACGGCCGGGGTGAGCAAGGCCTAGCAATTCCTCCATCGCACTGGAGTGCAGTGATAGCCTCCCCATAAAAAGGCTACGGTCGGGGTGTGCGAGGCACTGGTACTAGACTTGGCAGTGAGAGCTTCCCCACAAACGGGGCGTAGCAATCACCTGACTGCAGTGATAGCCTCCCCATAAAAAGACTACGGCCGGGCTGTGCAAGGCACTGGCGCTGGAGTGCAGTGATAGCCTCCCCATAAAAAGGCTACGGCCGGGGTGTGCGAGGCAATGGCACTAGAATTGGTAGTGAGAGCTTCCCCACAAACGGGGAGTAACAATCACCTAAGTGCAGTGATAGCTTCCCCACAAAAGGGCTACGGCCAAGGTGTGTGGATCACAGCGGATACCTCCTCTGCATTGTTTTGGAGGATAGCGGAATCGCTCCACCGCATATTAAATTAAACATAAGGAAATAGTGGAATGTACTTGATTTGTTTTATCTATTATACTACTTAGTGTTGTAATCACTAACGCGGAATTGCCTTCGTAGGTGTGCAGATATGAAATTAGGTGATTGAAAACCAGGGCATGGAGCAAAATAAATATAAGGACTCCTTTTTATTTATTTGAGAAATAAGTGTGGCTACAGGGAAATGGTCTAAGACTGTGGGATCTTTATATATGTTTTTGTTAAAAAAAGTTAGACATATTTGCTAAATTATGAGTAACACCTGGCCAGCTAGGCCCACAATGTTGTGACAAATGAAGGGTCGTTACAGGTCGTATCAGAGCAAAGTTTCCCAAAAGCTCATATGTTATGACTCAAGTACCTTGTTGAAGAGTCCAATATTTATCTTTCTCCAATTGGGTATATCATTAGGGAATTAGTGGACTCACTAACAAAACAAAATAATCATTGAAAAAAAAATTTAATGAACCAGAACGGAATAAATTTTAGACGGCAGGCACCCGAAGGAAGTCGAGCCAAGCTGCGCAGTTGGACACGAACGTGGAGAGTGTGTTAGGCCAAATTTTGACGGCCATATAGGGACTTGCGCAGGCTTTAGATAATACCAATTCTGTGATTTAGATCATAGCGCAGCGATTACCGGGATTGGTAATAGGTAATGGAGCTCCAAATTCAGCTGCGGGTCTTAGTAGTGTCCTAAATGGGGATCAGGGGAGCGCCCAAGAGCGGGTGGGGATAGCTGACCCGGGCGAGCGAGGGGAACTTCCAAACCCAGTGCCACCGATAGTCCGACAAGTGGTACTGCCAGTTGGGGATGACAGTGATCGATACACTGTAGAGAAATTCTGGAGGAACGGAGCTGAGGTATTCATTGGTGGGACTGATCCAATGAAGGCGGGGACCTGGTTGGACATTACTGAGAAAGCATTTAGAGGTCATCGCCATCAAGTGAGGTTGTCGACATGCATGCTTCAGGAGGAAGCATCCTATTGGTGGAAATCAATGGAGAAGACTGCATTCCATCAACGGGAGATTTCGTCCATTCCTTAGGTGGAATTTGTAACAGCTTTCAATGGACAATATTTTCTTGAGTTTGTTGTCTAGAAGAAAGCACTGGAATTTTCCACTCCGACTCAGAGGGATGATTCAGTCCGAGAGTATTGAAAAATTTCGTGCAAATGGAGAGATTTGCACCTGGGAGTCTGGCAACTGCCCGGGCCAGGGCAGACAAATTTTTCTACAGGTTGAAGCCAGAATTGAGGAGTAGGGTTGCTACAGCGCCAAGAGGCACTATAACCGAAGTGATTGAGGCAGCCACTACTCTTGAGTTGGTGTACGACTATGTCCGTGCACAGAAACAGGGGAAGGCTACTATGCAACATAAGGATGCCGACCAGGGTAGTAGAAAAAACCGGTCTGCAGAACACCAGCAGCAGAACTATCAACGGAATGTCGATGGGAACCGCAAAAGGAAGTTTCAGGCGATTCCGTATCGACTATGTAAAAATTACAACAAGATGCATTCAAGGCCATGCAGTGAGCCCCGTCGGTGCTATAACTGCAGAAGGATGGGAGATCTATAAAACGAGTGTTGTCAGCCCTTGAAGCAACAATAGGAGCAACCTAAAAAGGAGAAGACACCAATTCTTAATCGCTACCCAGCAGCTACAAAATCGATGGACAAAGGGAACGAAAAACTTTTTGCGGTTGAAATTGAGGATGCTGAGAACGAGGACCACACAGTTCGAGGTAAAATTCTGATTCAAAATGTTAGTGTGGATGTTTTATTTGACTCGGGGTGTACACATTTGTTCCTATCATCTCGATTAGTTAAGAGTTTAGGACTCCAAACGTCTACATTACCTAAGACTTATAAGGTCACTACTGCAACGGGAGATGGGGAAGTCACAACATTAGGAGTGACTAACCTATCCTTGGATATACAAGGAAACCCTGTGTATGGAATTTCATTGTCAATGGGATAATAGGCTTTGATGTACTGTTGGGAATGGACTGGTTGTCTGCGCACCAGGCTTTTCTCGACTGTAAAGGGAGGATGGGGGTCATTTTCCAAGGGTCATGGAATGATCCATCCTCTTTTATTGTGTCAATTAGTGAGGCAACTGAGTAGTTTGGTGAGGGTTGTAAAACCTTTTCGGCAACTCTGGAGGAGTCTGAGTCCAAACCCAAAGAGTTGTCCATGATTCCGGTGGTAGCAGAATTTCCGGACGTATTTCCAGGTGAACTTCTAGGGTTACCTCCTAAGCAGGCAATGGAATTTGTCATTGACCTAGCACCTAGAGTATCACCAATTTCTAAAGCACCATACTGCATGGCTCCAGCAGAACTCAAGGAGTTAAAGAGTCAATTAGAAGAGCTGTTGCAGGCAGGCTTCATCCTGACCAAGTACTTTATCCTGGGAAGCCCCTGTTCTTTTCGTAAAGTAGAAGGATGGCTCACTTCGATTGTGTATTGACTATCGCTAGCTCAATTAAGTGATAGTCAAGAATCGGTACCCCTTACCGAGGATTGATGATTTATTTGATCAGTTGAAAACAGCCTGAATATTCTCAAAAGTAGACTTGTGGTCCGGATATCATCAACTGCGGGTGAAGGAATCTGACATACAAAAAATGGCTTTCCGAACTCGTTATGGTCATGCCTTTTGGTCTGACAAATGCACCAGCGGCCTTTATGTCTCTTATGAACACGGTGTTCCACGAATACTTGGATAAGTTTATTATTGTGTTTGTGGATGACATTCTGGTCTATTCAAATAATGAGGAGGACCATGGGAAACACTTGTCCATTGCTCTTCAAGTTTTAAGGGAGAATCAAGTGTTTGCCAAGTTATCAAAGTGTGACTTCTAGCTGAAGGAGGTGAATTTCCTCGGACATGTTGTCTCAAAGGCAAGGGTCGCAGTGGATCCATCAAAAGTGAGAGTAGTTATTGATTGGCCACAACCCAAGTCAGTCATAGACATCCGAAGTTTCCTTGGACTAGCAGGTTACTATCGGAAGTTCATTAAATATTTCGCCTTGGTGGCATCGCCAATGACTAGGCTTACACGCAAGGGGGTCAAGTTCGAATGGAGTAACAAGTGTGAGGAGAGTTTCCAATCTTTGAAGAAGAGTTTAACTATTGCACCAGTTTTGACTATACCAAATGGCAACGAAGGATTCGTGGTCTTCAGTGATGCATCTCTAGTGGGGTTAGGATGTGTCCTTATGCAAGATGGTAATGTGGTGGCTTATGCCTCTCGCCATTGAAGATTCACGAGCAAAATTATGCAACCCATGACTTGGAACTGGCAGCAGTTGTGTTTGCTCTAAAAATTTGGAGGCACTATTTGTATGGAGCTCAGTTCGAGGTTTTCACCGACTACCAAAGTTTGAAGTAGATCTTCACCCAGAATGACCTTAACCTTTGACAGAGGCGGTGGATAGAATACCTGAAGGACTATGATTTCCAAATTTTATACCATCCAGGAAAAGTGAACGTTGTAGCTGACGTGTTGAGTCAGAAGGGCAAGGTGGACAAGGGTCAACAGCTAGCTAGACTTTGGGCTATGTCAGCTGAGGTGGTAGCTATTAACCAGTGGAACGAGTGACAGGACTACTGGTGAACCTGGTTATCTCCAATGAATTGGTGGATCGAGTTAAGTTAAGACAAACGGAAGATGAGAAGCTGAATGAAATGTTAGACAAAGCTCCCGACATTGTAGCAGATTCCAACAGTGTAATTAGATTTAGAGGGAGGTTGTGTGTACCCAACAATGATGCATTAAAGCGAGATATCCTGGAGGAAGCTCATCGTTCAAGGTTGTCAATACACCCTGGTGTTACAAAGATGTACCAGGACTTAAAACGAACCTACTGGTGGATTGGGATGAAGAGGGATGTGGTGGATTTTGTTTCCAAGTGTCAGACGTGCCAATTGATCAAAGCCCAACATCAACTACCCGGTGGATTATTACAACCTTTAGAGATACCTACATGGAAATGGGAGCATGTCACATGTGATTTTATTACTAAACTCCCAAGGACTTTGAAGAGACATGACTCTATTGGGTAGTTGTGGACCGTTTGACTAAGGCAGCTCACTTTATCCCCACAAAATCAACAAGTACAGCGGAATACTTAGCAGAACTGTACATAAATAACATTGTTAGGCTGCATGGAATTCCCCTATTCACGTCACATTTTTGGGAAGTTTTCCAAAAAGCTATGGGGACCCAAATCAAGTTAAGTACAACATATCACACCCAAACTGATAGTCAAAGTGAGAGGACCAATCAAACCTTGGAGGATTTGTTGGGAGCTTGCATCCTCGACTGGGGAAGAGATTGGGAGAAACACCTAGCCTTGGCTGAATTCACCTATAATAACTCTTACCAAGCCAGTATAGGATTGGCACTGTTTGAAGCTTTATACGGTAGGCCTTGTCAATCTCCATCATGCTGGTTGGAGTCTACAAAGGTGTTTATAGTCGGGCCAGAGATGGTGAGAGAAGCAGCTGAAAAAGTGCAACTCATCCAGCAAAGGCCTAAGGCAGCTCAGGATCTCCAGAAAAGTTATGCTGACACTGAAAGGAAGGACTTAGAATTTCAAGTTGGGGAGTTCGTCTACCTTAAGACGTCACCTAAAAATGGAGTGATCAGATTTAGAACATCAGGGAAGTAGAAGCTAAGATTCATAGGACCATTTCCAATTCTGGATCGAATCGGAAGTTGTGCATATAGATTAGCATTACCACCAAGCATTGATGGTGTACACAATGTCTTTCGTGTGTCAATGCTAAAGAAATATGTATGAGATGAGAATCACATTATCACAAATTTTGCAGATTTAGAGCTACAATCGGATTTAACCTACGAGGAAAAACCGATTCTCATCTTGGCAAGGGAAACAAAGACACTCCGTAACAAGGAGATCCCTTTGGTAAAGGTATTATGGAGAAATCAGGGATCACAAGAAGCTACATGGGAGACTGAATAGGAAATGGCCAGAAATTATCCTAGCCTGTTTGTAGCATAAAATCCGTGTAATTGTTGTAACATGAACTTATACCGGAGATGTACTTAATCATCAATATCCTATTTATGCTATGATATTTCGGGGAACCCAGAAAAAATAATAATAATAATAATAATAATAATAATAATAATAATAATAATAATGACGTTCGACGCAGTGGGATCGAACGTGGGAAAAAATTTCGTTAGCTGGATAAGTATGAATTACCCGGTTTATTGAAAAGTAATTTTTAATTGGATAATTCTAGTTGAATCGGTCGAGTCGACTACATTATTTATCCAATTAGCAATTTAAGTGAACCATACCATGTACCCATTTAACAGGTTAAGTAAAATGGTTAAGTGGACCATGTTGATTACCCAATTACCCGGTTAAAAGAATTCGGTGAAAGGGTGCTTCCACATACCCTAGCCGTCATTTTATTCAATATAAAAGGAAAAGGGTGGGGTGTCATCTACATTTTTCCTCCTCAGACAGACACCGGATTTCCTCCTTCGCTCATTGCATAAATCATAAATATGATAAATATAAGAATCAAATGAGAAGTCAACAAGGGAAGAAGAAAACCAGGAGGATGTCCTGCTGTTTTCCAGCAGCAACCACGCAATGTTTCCTTCCATGGTGTGGGGTTGACGTGCTGGAGGTGGGAATTGCTCCCAATGGTGATGCTGGCCGGATGGAGTCACCTTGGAGGGCCAAAACAGACTATCGAGGAGGAACGCAGGTCTGAAATCCGAGGGGAGAACAGGTCGGTGTTGCCATGGGTGGTGTTGCTAGCCAGACGTGGATCCGCCGTGCAAAGTGCAGACTAGTCATCACCTGGGGTGGTGCTGGTCATGACCTTGATGGGGCAGGACATGGTCACCATGGCTGCTGGTCGGCCACCATTAATGGTGAAATTAAGGTCCCATATAGGGTGTAGTCCGAGTTTCATGAGATAGCAACAGATAGATATTGGATCTTTGCGGTTTTTTCCAATCAGATCAGTGGGGTAGATAGAAGATGGGGTCTGAAATTGGGTGGAAGGAAAAGAAGACATGCTGGTCGGGTGCTGTTTATGTGGCCGATTAGAGTAGTCACCGTGGTCAGGTCGGGGTTGCTGATTGGGTGGCCGGAATGGGGTCGCCAAGGACTGGTTGAGGGTTCCCATGTGGTGGCCAAGTTGGAGATGCCATGGCAGCAAATGGAGGCCGCCACGTTACTGGTTGGTCGCCATGCATGATGAAAATACCGGCTTTCATGGGTTGACTACAATAAAGCTGGGAGCTTTGGGGTCGTTAAATGAATTGTTAAAGTAGAATGGTAACCAGGTAAATATGGGAGAACTTGATGCGATTGAGTTAGAATATAAGGTAAATACAAAAGAATTAAGTATGGGACATGTTAATAATTAAATTATCAATTAGATAATGGGGATTTGGATGGGGATAATTAATAATTAATTATCATTAGAATTTCAGAAAATTTAATAAGAAATGAAGACTAACATGAACTAATTACATCATTTAAAATTGATAGTATATTAGTCATGTAAGTTGCATGTAGGTTCATGCAAAATAAAATTATACTAATGTAAAATTTTATGCCCTCATTCAGATTAGGGTTCACGGGTCACAGTCAAACGAAATCACAAGTCAGGTACGTATAATAGGTAGAACATCATATTTTCCTCGTTGGTAGCCTTGGTTGGCCTAAGCCCAGATTTGACCACCATGCACAGAGTGCAAATGGGGTCAAAGAATTGACTCAGTCCGACATTGGGTCATATTAAGGAAGAAGACACACCGGTAAGGAGGAGGAGAAGAGAATGTGAATGAAGGCTAGGTGGAGGAAGTCCTTTATAAAATGAAATGACGGCTAGGGTTTGTGGAAACACACCAACACCCGTATTTTATACCTTTAATAGGGTAACCGGGTAAATAATAAAATATTTAACCAGGTAGGCTGAACTAGGTAGAGAATATAATATACTTAATATTAATTCTCTAACGTTCGATCCTTCCCTGCCCGAGTCGAATGTAATAATTTTTTTCCCCACGGTCTTTACAACTTCATTCATAGTCTGGCATTCATCATGACAACTACTCAATTCTAGCATGCTATGCTAACAATCATCATTAATTTTAAATAATTAAATCGGAGGTAATTATACCTCACGTCATCAGCAATCGACGACGGCTAGTGTTTCGGCACTCATCAGCGTCCTAAGTTTGATTGGGATCAAATGGACGAGCTCCGCGAAAGATCCGGCGAATTCCAGCGAATCCGGTTTTCTGACTGGCTTCGGCGGTTTTCCGACTCCTCCAGGCGGTTTTCTGACATCAACCACCAGCGGCATCTACTAGCTGGAAAGCAATGGTATTGGGTACCATTGGAACCGGCTTGGTGAGCCCAACGCATCTACAGCATCAACACAGTCGGCGGAGGTGGTGCCTCGCCGGAAAATAGCTAAAACAGAGGGTCGGTGGTGGGTGACTAAATCCGGCTGGCAGCGACAGCCTACACTCTAGTTAGGAAAGGTCGCTCAGCGGTCATGGGCACCGAGGTGACCACTAGATCGCGGCGGTGACGGTCGCTAGGGGTCGAACCGGTGATGCGACCGCCGTGTTAGGCACGGAAATTCCGGCATCATGGAGGTTGGGCGATGGCCGGGACTAGTTGGGGCAGCACGAAGACGTTACGGCAAGGCCTGGCGGCAGTGGCGGCTGTAACGACCCAGCCCAAAGTGCAACGTAATGGGCTAAGTCATTTCTTTAAAATCGGTACCCCGGAAGTTAAAGATCTATAGTCCATTCCCACTTATAAATAGGATCTTCTCCTAGTAGGTATTAGATGTGGGACTAAGTTGAGGGATCTCACAATCCACCCACCTTAGGGAATTTTGTCCCCGAAATGCCTATTCTTGGCCCGTTGCTAGCCCCAGCCCACGACCTTTCTGGCCCGTGACCGACAGCCTAGCCAACGTTTCTAATCCAGCCCACCATCTAACACGGAACCAGGTCGGCTTAGATACGATTTATAACGACCCAGCCCAAAGTGCAATGTAATGGGCCTAAGTCATTTCTTTAAAATGGGTACCCCGAAGTTAAAGATCTATAGTCCATTCCCACTTTTAAACAGGATCTTCTCCCAGTAGGTATTAGATGTGGGACTAAGTTAAGGGATCTCAAAATCCACCCACCTTAGGAAATTTCGTCCCCGAAATGCCTATACTTGGCCCGTTGCTAGCCCCAGCCCACGACCTTTCTGGCCCATGACTGGCAGCCTAGCGAACGTCCCTAGTCTTGGCCCATTGCTAACCCCAGACCACGACCTTTTTGGGCCCATGACTAGCAACCTAGCAGCCTAGCCAACGTCCCAAGTCTAGCCCACCATCTAACACGTAACCAGGTTGCTTTGATTCCACCTATAACGACCCGCCATTTTTCACGATATTGTGGGCCTAGCTGGCCAGGTGTTACTCACAATTAAGTAAATATGACTAACATTTTTTATTTAACAAAAACATATATAAAGATCCCACAGTCTTGGACCGTTTCCCAGCAGCCACACTTATTTCTCAATTAAATAAAAAAAGGAGTCCTCATATTTATTTTGCTCCAAACTCTGGATGTCAATCTCCTAATCTCGTATTTGCATACCTGCGGAGGCAATTCCGCGTTAGTGATTACAACACTAAGTAGTATAATAGATAAAACAAGACAAGTACATTCCACTATTTCTTTATGTTTATTTTAATATGTGGTGGAGCGATTCCGCTATACTTCAAAACAATGCGGAGGAGGTATCCGCTGGGATCCGCACACCCCGGCTGTAGCCTTTTTGTGGGGTAGCTATCACTGCACTCGGGTGATTGCTATACCCCGTTTGTGGGGAAGCTCTCACTACCAATTCTAGTGCCAGTGCCTCGCACACCCCGGCCGTAGCCTTTTTATGGGGAGGCTATCACTGCACTCCAGTGCCAATGCCTTGCACACCCCGGCCATAGCTTTTTTGTGGGGCGGCTATCACTGCACTCAGGTGATTGCTATGCCCCGTTTGTGGGGAAGCTCTCACTACCAATTCTAGTGCCAGTGCCTCACACACCCCGGCCGTAGCCTTTTTATGGGGCGGCTATCACTGCACTCCAGTGCCAGTGCCTCACACACCCCGGCCATAGCCTTTTTATGGGGCGGCTATCACTGCACTCCAGTGCGATGGAGGAATCGCTGTGCCTCACTCACCCCGGCCGTAGCCTTTTTATGGGGTGGCTATCACTACTCCAAAACAATGTCGATGCATTACAAAATTCACGTACATAACACGACCCAGTGTCGGACCGAGTCAATTCATTGACCCTGGTAGCACTCGGTGCATGGTAGTCGAATCTGGGCTCAGGCCGACCTAGGCTACCAACAAGGAAAGTATGATGTTCTATCTATTATACGTACCTGATTTGTGATTACGTCTGACTATGACCCGTGAACCCTAATACAGTAATGGGGAGGTCGCCTGGGATGGAGATGAGGGATGAAATACTCCCTCCTCCTGCATATATATACACTTCAACCATTCCCTCCATTAAATTCTCATACCCCATCATCCATTGGTATTTCCTAGGTTCAACGACCCCTTCATTAAATTCTCACACCCCATCATCCATTGGTATTTCCTAGGTTCAACGACCCCTTCTCCTTTTATAAAGAATAAATGACGGCTAGGGTTTGTGGAAGCACCCTTTCACCATAATTCCTTTAACCGCGTAATTGGGTAATTAACACGGTTCACTTAACCTTTTCACTCAACCTCTTAAATGGTATGGTTCACTTTACTAGTTTAAACAGTTAAATGGTATGGTTTACTTAACCGGGTAAAAATACTTAACCGGTTAACTAATACTTTCCACTTGACCGGGTAATTAATAATTAACCGGGTAGCGGGTAAATAATTTAAACAAATTCATGGATACCAACGTTCGATCCCACCGCGTCGAATATATATATATATATATTTTTCCGGGTCTTTACAATCTCCCCAACTTAGAAATATTTCATCCCTGAAATATGATAGTATTCCCAAGGACATCCATCTTCGGTATAAGTTCTTGTTACAACAATTACACAGATTTTATGCTACAAACAGGTTAGGATATTTTTTGGCCATTTCTTGTTCAGTCTCCCATGTAGCTTCTTCTGATCCCTGATTTCTCCATAATACCTTTACCAAAGGGATCTCCTTGCTACGGAGTGTCTTTGTTTCCCTTGCCAAGATTCGAATCGGTTTTTCCTCGTAGGTTAAATCCGATTGTAGCTCTAAATCTGCAAAATTTGTGATAATGTGATTCTCATCTCGTACATATTTCTTTAGCATTGACACATGAAAGACATTGTGTACACCATCAAGGCTTGGTGGTAATGCTAATCTATATGCACAACTTCTGATTCGATCCAAAATTGGAAATGGTCCTATGAATCTTGGCTTCAACTTCCCTGATGTTCTAAATCTGATCACTCCCTTTTTAGGTGAGGTCTTAAGGTAGACGAACTCCCCAACTTGGAATTCTAAGTCCTTCCTTCGAGTATCAGCATAACTTTTCTGCCGATCCTGAGTTGCCTTAAGCCTTTGCTGGATGAGTTGCACCTTTTCAGCTGCTTCTCTCACCATCTCTGGCCCGACTATAACCATCTCTGTAGATTCGAACCAGCATGATGGAGATCGACAAGGCCTACCGTATAAGGCTTCAAACGGTGCCACCGGCAGCCTAACCAACGTCCCTAGTCCATCCCACCATCTAACACGGAACCAGGTCGGCTCTGATACTACCTGTAACGACCCAGCCCAAAGTGCAACGTAATGGGCTAAGTCATTTCTTTAAAATGGGTACCCTGGAAGTTAAAGATCTATAGTCCAGTCCCACTTATAAACAGTGTAACACCCCGTTTCGGGTCACCCGTGAACCGACCCGGAAATGTCACCGGCGACCGAACCGTTCGTTAATCTACTAGATTCGGTTAAGCCGACCAGGATCTACTCTCGGCGTCTCAAGATGGAGATGCAAATATGAAATGCATAAATGAGAACGATTGGGTTCTAACGGAGTCCTACATGCATGCTATGATGTACAAGCAAAATAAGACAAAACAACAAATGAAAAACCAAAAGAAAATATATATTATTTTATGAAAATACGATAACACCTAGCAATCTACCATGACATTAAATCATTATCTCATTCGTTTTTACCCGAGCCGAGTCTGAACTCCAAGGCTCCCTACTCAGTCATATTTATCAGTTCGTTTCATAACAAGTAATTCATTCAAGACAAAAACATTGTAATAATCATTCACACAGCATTAACACACCGTCATTATACGTTACACGCGGCAGGTACATGTGTGCGCGGTTCCGTGCTGCTCCTCCGCAGTCCCGACAGCTTTCATCGCTCGCATTCCTCACCTACATATATATAGAAAAACCGTCAGTAACGAGTGTTACCGGCCCGGAAAATAACTAATATCAATCTGGCACAGGAGAGCAAACTCTCCTGTTGAATCAAAACCATATACTTCCTCAAGAACTCTCATCAGGGCACATACGGGAGCCGTCGCCGTCGGGCCGTCGCCCTCAGGTCGACAGCGTCCCCCTATCTTTCTCATCCTCATACCTTGGCCATTCCTCTATCGCTTCTCGCATCAAATTTCATTCCTTACCGCCCTCTGCACCTTCCATATTACTCCTGGCCTTGAGCACAAAGGCCGAGCACTCTCAGGCAGTCGCCTTCAGTACCCTTTGAACCACAAGTCTAGACATGCGCTGCATTGCAGTACCCGTAAACCTCCACACTTCTCCGGGTTTGAGGAACTCAAAGGTGGAGTTGTCCGGATCCTTCGGGAACGAAGTGGGTTCTCCCCAGCTCCAGAGCCCGCTCTTCCGGGCACACGCCCTATCTGAAGACGTGGCCGCAAGTAACCCTCATTCCATCTCTCACCGAAAACACGAAAACTATATATATATAGGCCTGGGTTGGGATTTATATAATAGGCCCGAAGGCATCGTGAGCTAGATCTGAAGTTCGAAAACAAACTCGAGGGATCTCATCCTCGAGGGTTATTAATCCGAAAAAAGAACTGTTGGCTAAATGGCCCGAGTTAAGTGGGATCCGATAAAACGCCACTTAACTCGTCCTGCACATGATAAATCAAATAAACAATAGAGTAGCGTAAAACAGAGAACGAGTCCTAAACGGACCTGGTAGAAGCTCCAAACGGGTCCACGCGCCTAGGCGGCGAGCTCCTACACCGTACCTACACAATCAAGCTAAAAACTAACGCCCGCATGATGAATCACACATCCTATAGCATGCACACACAATCAACACAATCGCGCATCAATCAACACACATCAACCTATATCAATTCTAGCAAGTCTACTTAGGTTAGTTTGCATTAGATCATGATCATTACCTAATAACCCTAATTAGTTTCATAACTTCTATTTTTAACACCACACAATTCCACAAATTTCATATTTTATTCTAAATCAAATCCACATTTATATAAGTAATTACAATGCACAATTCATCAATCATAGCATGCAAATTCTAATAATCAATACTTTCAATTAATTAAGTTAAAATAAATTATACCTCGCGTCGTCGAAAATCGGCGACGGCTAGGGTTTCCGTTTCGTGGCTCGAAACTCGAATTCGGCACCTAGCGGCGTCCGAAGTCCGATCAGATTGGACTGGGTGCGTTCGGCGGATGATCCGGCGAATTTCCCACGAATCCAATTTTCCGGCGGTTCCGGCGGTTTTCCGGCGAGTGTCGGCGGTTTTCCGGCGGATTCCGGCGGTTTTCCGGCGATGATTCGGGACGGGGCAATCAGGGGGTCTATCGGCACCAGCTCGACGAGCTTGGTCCGATGGCGGTGTCAAACAGGGCAGCCGAGGCGGCGATGGCCGTCGGCGGCGGCGTTGAAAACGGGTGGCGGCGGCGGCGTGCTCCGATCGGGGCTCCGGCCGGCCTCGACGGCGGTCGGGAGGATGGGGGAAACGTCGGCGACGGCGAGGGGGTGGTCGTCGGGGTCACAGCGGCGGCGGAGCGGCCCGGATGGCGGCGAAATCCGGCCCGAGTGGCGGCGGCCGAGGCGGCTTCGTGGGGCGATTCCGGCGTCGTGGCGGCGAGACGGTGGCCGGGGTGGGTCGTGGCGGCACGGCGACGGCACGGCGGGGCGGGGCGGCGTCGATTGGCGGCAGCGCGGCGTCGGTGGCGGCGGCGGCAGCACGCGGCAGTGGCGGCGGCGAGGGTTTGGGTGAAGAAGGGTCGGGAGGAAGAAGAAGTAGCGTGCGATGGCATTTTTGTAAATTAAACTTGACTCGACTCCGACTCGAGTCAATAATAATAACTATCTCCTAATAAATCCTAAAAAAATCCAAAAAAATTGGGAAAAATCCCGTAAAATCAAACGAACACAGAAACATCCAAATGATATGTTCTATAACTAATAACCCACCCAAACTCACCTATATCGCGTCCTAATTCGTCATTCGGCCCTAAAAATATTCTACGATCAAATAAAAATAACAATCAATACTGCATACCTCCACATACTTGATAACCCATTTTTCATCATCTTTTAGACGTTATCATCGTATACTTGAGCATACATGACCCTCATCGCTCATAACTCACAGCTGGCCTCAACTCAGCTCGCGGTCCATGAAGCTGACTCGATTCGAACCGACAGTTGAACCGACTGGTTCACTCCCGTAAAACTCTGACTCGAGTCACGGGTTTTACAAACAGGATCTTCTCCCAATAGGTATTAGATGTGGGACTAAGTTGAGGGATCTCACAATCCACCCACCTTAGGAAATTTTGTCCCGAAAATGCCTATTCTTGGCCCGTTGCTAGCCCCGAGCCCACGACCTCTTTAGCCCGTGACCGGTAGCCTAACCAAAGTCCCTAGTCCATCCCACCATCTAACACGGAACCAGGTTGCTCTAATACCACCTTAGGAACGACCCAGCCCAAAGTGCAACGTAATGGGCTAAGTCATTTCTTTAAAATGGGTACCCCGGAAGTTAAAGATCTATAGTCCATTCCCACTTATAAACAGGATCTTCTCCCAGTAGGTATTAGATATGGGACTAAGTTGAGGGATCTCACAGCGGCAGCATGCATAGTGGGCGGCGCGCGGCAAGGGTTTGGGGAAGAAGAAAGGAAAGGTCGGGGGTGAGGAAGAAAAGGGCTGGTGGCAAACTTGTAAATACTTGACTCGTCTTCGGCTCGAGTCAAGAATAATAATTAAGTCATTGTAAATCCCTAAAAAATTCCATAAAAATTGGGAAAAGTCCCATAAAATCAATCAAACACCAAAACATCATAATGATATGCTCTAGAACTATCAACCCACCCAAACTGCCTGTAACGCATCCTAACGCGGTAAACGGCCTAAAACTAATTCTACGATCCACTATATATAAAAATTTAAAAAAATAACTGGCTTACTCTAATATATTCTGATAACTCATTCTATTCTGCTGTGTTCATGATGTTATCATCATATACTTGGGTACGCATGACCCTCATAGCTCATACACACGACTGGCATCGGCTCAGTACACGTGTTCTAAAGCTGACTCGACTCAGAAAATAACTGTCAAACCGACCGGTTTTGAATATAAAGCCCTGACTCGAATCGTGGGTTTTACAATCTTCCCTCCTTATAAAATTTCGTCCTTGAAATTTCAACTCAAGAAGGTTCTACTGAACTAATACCTGGAAGCTAGATACACATCAATTGTATCCTCTACTCTTCGATAGTCATGTACATCGTCATTGTTGCTACGCCGTCATGGTGGGTTCTACTTGTGATGCTGTCAATATCAACATTCTGTTTCTAAGCTATTTGTGCCTTTTCTTACATTACCATCATCATTCTCTTCTATTATGATCCCCAGTGCCTGTTTGTGCCTGTTCTAACATTACCATCATCATGCTCTTTTGTTCTGATCCCCATTGCTATCTATGCCTGTTTTGACATTACCATCATCATGCTCTTCTATTCTGATCCCTACTGGTAACTCGGTGGGAAAACCTAAATCACCCCTAAGGGCCTACTAGGTTGGTCAAGCAAATACTCTAGAGTATCGTAAGGTTCTAATCTGAGCTATGTCTAGAAAAACTACATCGAGGTAAAGCCTGCACTGCTAGCATTTACCCATGTCCCTCTAATCCTCATATGTGAAAAGTCACCTACATGTAATCTCAAGAAACTCTATTCCTAAGTCCTACAACCAACCTAAAGTCTGCTATGAGTCTCCTACTAGGTCGAGTGTATAAACTAATGAGCTGCATGGCTCATTGTCGCTCGAGTCTAGATCCAACCCTCAGGTGTCCTTGTATAAGGAACTGGACCACTCACTGGGTCCTGGTTTGACTCGATCGTGAGCAAAATATCTCACTCTATTCTATAAGAGAACAATGATAGCCACTATGACTCTACTGTATACTATGGCTCTGGTGGCTATCTATACAACTACTAACTACTACTGAAAGGAAGCAAGAACACCTGTACATACACAGTGTGTCTCAAGGAGTATGATAACATACTCTGCATGGTCTATAGAGCCTGCATCTAGTCTTTGGCATGTGCTCTGGGCAATGTATGCTCATCTCAATCATCTGGGCAAACTGATGAGTAAAACTGACATATACAAAGGGGTCAATGGAAATCCTCAAGTGGAAGCTCTACTCTGTCTGACATCTATAGATTATAGGAAGGGGACTAAATCTCATGAAAATCTAGTTCCACTACTCAAGAACTCTCACTAGGTAATATCTCATCCTTACATGTGGTATCTGACGCCAGGTAAACGGGGGAATCCACTAGGTTAAGAAATACCCGCTACATAGGTATGTCACTCTGATCCATGATAAGGTCAAGGTATCGTGTAAATGGCATGGGTGCTGAAATCCCTATGTTGCTTACTGGGTGGCCCAAATATGGGTAGGTCTATGGACTTGTCTCTAAGATCACTCATTCAATGACGAATCTCAAAAATGGCTCCAAAGTGGCTCTAGTTCAATCAACTAACAGTAGGCACATGTTTCTCGATATTGTACTAGTCACACAAAGAACCAATGTCTCCCCTCAAGTCTAAACGGGGACTCATAATGAGGTTCGACACGTGTCTCATCCGCTCTTCAGTGGTGTGTGACCTATCATCCCTTACCGATTTGTAGTACTAATCTTGACTCACATGACTACTACTGTTGTGGTAGACTCTCAAGCAAGGCTATCAGTGAAGATGAGCATACATTGATATCACTCTGTCTGGCCAGCATGGCCTATTCTGTCTAAAGTCTCTGTCTACATCGCTCTCATGCTGGGGTGAAATCCTCATCAGAAGGTCAGTCTGCAAACATCTACCTGCACTATAAACCCTAATCAGTACCATGAAGGTACTCTTATACTCAGGGTAAGGCTCAAACCTATGGTTCAAGGTGAGAACCTAATTGTGCTGGCGAAATACAAGGCAATCACTATCCTTCTAAAGGACACTTCCTCACTAACCCTCTATCTATGCCCAACACTCTAATACAAGTCAAACTCCTATCGTCTACTGGCCAATCGCTAAATGGGTTCAACAGAGTGTGACCATCTACTAACCAACTGATCTATGTATGCTGGTTGTGGCCCATGGATATACTATCATGCAATTTGCACAGTCTGATCAATGTGACCAAGGGTGTCTGATGGGGTTATCTTGGAATATACATTTGATCCAAGGGTGTCAGGTCAAGAAAATGATTGCAAGAGAGCTGTGAAGTCGGATTCTATGCTATCTCATCCAAATAACCTCAGTTTTCCTAACTCTTCTTTGTTCTACTAATTTCCATTGTAGCTATATCTTGTTCCGCCAATTCTAGCCCTACTAAGCTCTAACTAATCTACTCGGTTGGCAGATGACCAATACACGGCCGGCGGTAGTGCATCTTCGGTCGGTGGTAGTGCATCTTGGACGGTAGTTGTGCACCTCGGCAATGGTTGTGTGACTCGGTCGGCGGTCGTGCAACTTGGTCGGTGGTTGTGCAATTCGGTCGGTGGTTATGCAACTCGGTCGGTGGTAGTGCATCTCGGACGGCGGTTGTTCGCTCGGTCGGTGGTTGTGCAACTCTATCGGCAACAGCTCTACCTAAGTGCTAAAAAAATCTGATCCTGGTCGTATGCATCGTAAATCCACTATTTTCTCTGACATGTCTTCCTCCATTTATATGTCCCTAGACATGGTTGCTAACAACTCTTCTTAGGTTGTCCAATCATGTGTGTCTGATCCGGAAGGGTTTGGATCATGGTCCTAACATATATGATGGTAAACCTATGCCGAAGCCACTCTAATCTCTTGCAATCTGGGTGGCTGCTTTCATCAGTGTTGACTGGCCCTCAAACGGTAATCACTAGTCTAGTTCCTTATCTCTGGTGGAATCTTATTAATTATCTGATCTCGTAGGCAATGGTGGTCTAGATCTTTTCCTCATCATTTCAAGACCTCTGTCTGGCAAAAGAAGCCAAAATTGTTGCCAGTAGGTCATAAACTAGTGGAAGAGGGAGATGCGGTGAAATGCCCATTGGACTGTCGATCCACCTCACTACACATCCTCATTCATCACTATCTTCTGGAAATGGTCCATCTCATGTGCCAACTAACTTGCTAGTACCTCTATACTTCAAGCTCCTTATTGTTACCCCTTTCTTTTAACTCATTCCCATCATGTACATCATGTCCCATGGAAACAGGACTAATGTGGTGACATGCAAGACACAAACATCTCGTCAATATCCAATTCAGTCTCAGCTGACTGAAAACGCATTCACCCTAACTCATCTAAATCTCTTTTGCAATGGACAAAATTGGTGGGTCTCTAAGCCCATCATGACAAGCCTGTCAGATTCTTGCTGACATCTAGATCTTATACCCATTCTACCTCTACTAACACTACGACATACCCTGCTCACATGTAACTAACCAAATAGTTTGATATCATAATAAAAATCCATAACCTGTCAGTTTGCTAAGGTCAAATGCACATATTTCTAATCAAGCCCTAAATACATTGTTATCCAAACAACTTATGAAGAAAAATCTGCATGTAAGAAAAATAAACATAAACATACTTGCCAACTGGACTTGGAGCAGTCTTTGCACACATATCACCAATAAAAGTATCTTACATCTTAATAGACTGAGAGTGGCTCTGATACCAATTCTGTAACACCCCACATCCGGTTCACGCTCGTGAACCAAACCGGCATGTTACAAGCCCCGGTTAGGTCGGCTAACCCGAACCTAACTCATGCGGATCCAATCTCGACATCTTAAAATGAAGATACCAGTCACAATGTATAGAGGAATGTACATACCCTAACAGGGTACTACATAAGCGACAACCAATTCGAAGTACACACCAATACAATTATGTTCAAACTCAATAAAAATTCTAAAATAAAACGGACAGAGTCTCCCTAAAAGTGCAATAAGGGTCCATCCTATCAAAACAACATATACTAATATATATGCATATATCAACAATTTCAATCACACATAATCTAATATACTGTATACTCACTCTAAAGCTTAGGTCTCAACCCACCACGCTCCTACTGTGAAATCTATTCATGTTTCACATTTTGTCATCGTGTCTTAGCAGTCAATCATGTCACATCATCATATCATTGCATTTAATCATATCCTAGCATGTCTTAGCATTTCACAACATTCACAATACAATAGCATCATAAATAGAATATTAACCACTCTATCGACTGACATGTGTGCAAGCGACAACAGTGCTCCTTCGTCCAAGTTGGCTCCTCCAACTCGTGATTATTACCTACATACAGTATAAAAACACGTTAGTAACAAGTGTTACTTGTCTAGAAAATAAAATAGCTACAACAAGCTGGCTATGAGAGCAAACTCCCATATGAACGAAAATATCATATACTCCACGTGAACACTCTGAAGGGCACTACTGAGGAGCCACTGGGCTGCAGACCTGGTAGCATCCCAAACTTACTGATCTGCTGCTGCTGATGCCACTCTCGGCATTTTCTTACTTCATTTTCTGGTCTCAAATCTTAAGCCCTCTCCTTACCTCTATATTTCTCTTGGCCTTCAGCACGAAGGCTGAGTACTCTCAGGCAGTAGCCTTTAGTACCCTTCGAGCCACAAGCCCGTAAACCACCACATTCTACGGGTGTGAGGAACTCAAACGCGGAGTTGTCAGGATCCCTTTGGAATGGAACAGTCCACTAGCACTAATCCAGAACCCACTTTGACTGTCACGGCATCCGCTCATGATACGTGCAGTTAGTTTCCATCTCTCGTCTCATTGAAAACGCGAAAACTACATACATATAGGGCTGGGTAGGGATTTATATAATAGGCTTGAAGGCAACTTGTGATGGATCTTGTTTTCAAAATCATCCTCGAGGGATCTCATCCTCAAGGGGTTATTAATCCATAAATCTGTTCGGCTAGATGGCCCGAGTTAAGTGGGATCCGATAAAACGCCACTTAACCCACCCTGCAGGCATTAAATCAAACATACAATAGAAGAGAGTAAAAACAGAGCCGAGTCCTAAACGGACCTAGCACAAGCTCCAAGCGTGTCATCGCGCCTAGGCGGCGAGCGCCTACTCCGTACCTACACATCAAAACTAAACACCAACGCCTGCTAACTAAATGATGCATCAAATTCATCATGATCAAACACACTCACAATACAACATGAACCATAACAATCAACAATTATAAATGTGAAAGTAATTCCAACTTATCCTATTGACACAAATTTTATTATATTTCCTAAGTTATGTTTTACTCAATTATCATGCTCAAATTTACTTTACTTCAATAGATCACTTAACCTTCAATATCTGTTAATCAGATCATGCACATATTTACTTCGTTCATAGTCATCATGACAACTACTCAATTCTAGCATGCTATGCTAACAATCATCATCAATTTTAAATAATTAAATCGGAGGTAATTATACCTCACGTCATTGGCAATCGACGACGGCTAGGGTTTGTCGTGCTTTTTGGAGCTCGAATTCAGCACTCATCGGTGTCGGAAGTTTGATTAGGATCGACTCGATGAGCTATGCGAAAGATCCGGCGAATTCTAGTGAATCTGGTTTTTTGGCAGGTTTCGGGGTTTTCCGTCAGCGTCCGGCAGTTTTCCGGCGACAACTGCCGGTGGCATCTACTGTCTAGAAAGCAATGGTATTGGGTACCATTGGAACCGTTTCGACAAGCCCGACATGTCTACGCGTCAACACGGTCGGCGGAGTTGGCGCCTTGCCAAAAAATGGCTAAAACAGAGGGTCTGTGGTGGGTGACTAAATCCGGCCAGCTTGGGCGGCGACGGCCTTCGTTCCGGTCAGGAAAGGTCGCTGGGCGGTCGAGGGTGCCTAGGCGACCACTCGATAGCGGCAGCGACGGTCACCGGCAGTGGAATCGGTGACACAACTGCGGCGCTTGGCGTGGCAATTCCGGCATTGTGGGGGTTGGGCGACGGCCCAAACTAGTCAGGGTAGCACGGCGACGTTACGGCGAGGCCTGGCGGCACTAATTGTTGGCAAGGTGGTGTCAGCTGCAGTGGCGGCAGCATGCACAATGGGCGGTGCAAGGCAAGGGTTTGGGGAAGAAGAAAGGAAAGGTCGAGGTGAGGAAGAAAAAGTCTGGTGGCAAACGTGTAAATATTACTTGACTCATTTTCGGCTCGAGTCAAGAATAATAATTATGTTGCCGTAAATTCTAAAAAAATTCCATAAAAATCAGGAAAAATCCCATAAAATCAAACAAACACCAAAACATCATAATGATATGCTCTAGAACTATCAATCCACCAAAACTGCCCGTAATGCATCTTAACGCAGTAAACGGCGTAAAACTAATTCTAGGATCCCCTATATATATAAAAAAACTGGTATACTTTCATATATTATGATAACTCATTTTATTCTGCTGTGTTCAAGACATTATCTTCATATACCTGGGTACGCATGACCCTTATAGCTCATACACGGGGCTGGCGTCGGCTCAGTACACATGTTTTGAAACTGACTCGACTCAAAAATAATGGTCAAACCAACCGGTTTTGAATATAAAACCCTGACTCGAATGGTGGGTTTTACAGTCTACCACAGCGGTAGTAGTCATGTGAGTCAAGAGTAGGGCTACAAATCGGTACAGGACGGCAGGTCACACACCATAGAAGAGTGGACGAGACATGTGTTGAACCTCAATATGAGTCCCCGTAGACTTGAGGGGAGACAGTGGTTCTTTGGGTCGTTTGAACCCCGCCCATTTAGAAGTGCTTGACTAGTACGGTATCAAGAAACACATGCCTACTATTAGCTGATTGAACTAGAGCCACTTAGGAGCTGTTTTCAAGATTCACCATTGATTGACTATTCCACAACCTGATCACCTGTGGCATAGTGAATCATGGTGTTCTTAGAGACAAGTCCATAGGCTTACCAATATTTTGGCCACCCAATACGCTACATAGGGATTCCATCTCCCCTGCCACTAGCATGATACCTTGACCTTACCATAGACCAGAGTAGCACACCTATGTAGCGGGTTTTCTTAACTTAGTGGATCCCCCATTTACCTGGTGTCAGATACCACATGTGAGGATGGGATATCACCTAGTGAGAGTTCTTAAGTAGTGTAACTAGATTTCCACGAGATTCAGCCTCCTTTCCTATAACCCAGAGATGTTAGACAGAGTAGAGTTTTCACTTGAGAATTTCCACTCACCCCTCTAGATATATCAGCTTTACCATCAGTTTATCCAGATGATTGAGATGAGTATACATTGACCAGAGCACATGCCACAGACCATATGAAGGCTCTACTGACCTTGTAGAGTATGTTATCATACTCCTTGAGGCACACTGTTTATGTACATGTGTTCTCACTTCCTTTGAGCAGTAGTTAGTGGTTGTATAGATAGTCACCAGAGCTATAGTATGCAGTAGAGTCATACCAACTATCCTTGTTCTCTTATAGAATAGAGTAAGATACTAACTCAGGACCAAGTCAACTTGGACCCAGTGAGCGGTCTAGTTCCTTATATAGGGACACCTAAGAGTTGGATCTAGACTGGCGACAGTGAGGCATGTAGTTCATTAATCTATACACTTGACCTAACAGTAGACTCATAGCACACCATCAAATGGTTGTAGGCTTAGGATAGAGTTTCTTGAGAGTACATGTAGTATGACTTTTCACATAGATGAGGTTCAGAGAGATGGGTAGATGCTAGCAGGTAGACCTTACCCTCAATGTAGTTTTCCTAGACATAGCTCAGATTAGATACTTGCGATACTCTAGAGTATCTGCTTGACCAACCCAGTAGGCACTTAGGGGTGACGTAGGTCTTCCACCGAGTTAGTAGTAGGAATCAGAACAGAAGAGAATGGCGATGGTAATGTCAAAACAGGCACAGACAACAATAAGGATTAGAACAAAAGAGAATCAAGATGGTAATGTTAGAACAGGTGCAGATAGCTTAGAAACAGAATGTTGATATTGACAGCATCACAAGCAAAACCCACCATGAAGGCGTAACTACAGTAAATGAGGATGTACATGACTATTGAACAGTAGAGGATACAACTGGTGTGCATCTAGTTTCTAGGTATTAGTTCAGTAAAACCTCCTTGAGTTGAAATATTGAGGATGAAATTTTCCCGACGCATCTACAATGTCGACGTAGCCAGCGGAGGTGGTGGCTCGCTGATAAATGTCTAAAACAGTGGTGGTGGCGATGGGTAGCTAGATCCGGTCGGCCTGGCCGGCGATGGCCTCCTCTCTGGTCGGGGAAGGTCGCTGGGTGGTCGAGGGTGTCGAGGCTACAGCTGGATCGCGGGGCCGACAGTCCCCGGCCACACGATCGGTGGTGGAAGCGCGACGCGGGCGAGGCACTAGTCCTGGCGGTCTGGCGTCATTGAGGCCGGACGATGGCTTGCGGCACTCGGGGTGGCACGGCGACACCCGGTGGCAAGGCGATGACGGCGCCGGCGGTGGCTGCACCAAACAGTGGGGGTGGCTAGGGTTCGGAAGGGGAAAGTGTCGTGGGAGGGGAAGAAATGGTTGGGTGTCAAACTTGTAAATATTACTTGACTCGACTTCGTCTTGAGTCAAGAATAATAACTAAGCCGTAAAAAATCCCAAAAAAATCCAGAAAAATCGGGAAAAATCCTAGAAAATAAAACAATCACCAAAACCTCGTAATGATATGCTCTAGGACTATCAACTCATCCAAACTGCCCGTAACACATCCTAACGTGGTAACGGCCTAAAACTAATTCTACGATCCACTATATATAAAAAGAAAAAAATAACTGGCATACTCTTATATATTCTGATAAGTCATTCTGTTCTGCTGTGTTCATGACGTTATCATCATATACTTGGGTATGCATGACCTTCATAGCTTATACACGCGACTGGCGTCGGCTTAGTGCGCATGTTCTGAATCTGACTCAACTCATAACTAATAGTCGAACAGATTGGTTCTAAATATAAAACCCTGACTTGAATCGTGGGTTTTACAATAATTGATGTAACACATGTCAGACTACTAGTGGCACTGTGTTTGGAAGCTCGCCTTGCTCGCCCACCCTGCCCGCCTTTGGGCACCTCCCTGACCACCATCCGGGGTGATTTGGACCCAGCTGTTGAGTTTGAGGCTTCAATTCCCTGTTGCTACTCCCGGTAACTGCTGAACGATATTCTAAACCACAGAATTTGTATTTTCTGAAGCTTGCGACAGTCCCTGTATGGCCATTAGGTCCTAGGCCAAATGAATTTATTTGCGAATGAATTTTTTAAGTAATAACACAACACAATGGGAAAAGATAATTACTGGACTTTTCAACAAGATACTTGAGTCATAATTTTTGAGCTTGTGGGAAACCGTGCTTTCATACCACCTGTAACCACCCACCCAAACTGGACCGGGTGTAACCTAAAATATAATTGATGTAACAATAACATTGTAAACATGATTCATAAAACAACAAATAGGTCTAGTAGTTTATAACTCATAAAAACAAATCATGTTCTGATAGCATATGACATGTCCCACAATCTAAGACCATTTCCCATAGCTACATTTATACCACAAGAGAATAAAAAGGAATTCCAATTTATTATCAATTCACCATACTTAGGTTGGTAAAAGAAGCACCAACCACACTTCTATTCTTCAGTCCAAAGCTACTCACTTGCGGGGGCAATTCCGCGTTAGTGATGAAACCACTAAGCCGCATAATTAAATAAAACAAGTCAAATAATCCATATTATCGTTTCAAGAGACTTTTAGTTGTAATGAGCCTATGTCAAGCTCGTTATATGTTGGGAGGGGTGGCCTCCCCATCCAGCTACCATCCCATCCATGCGCACACATGCTACGTGGCCCACAGCCTGTAATTACCAATATTTACTATAAAGACCCGGAATAATAATAATAATAATAATAATAATAATGACGTTCGATGCAGTGGGATCGAACGTGGGAAAAAATTCGTTAGCTGGATAAGTATGAATTACCCGGTTAATTGAAAAGTAATTTTTAATTTGATAATTCTAGTTGAATCGGTCAAGTTGACTACATTATTTATCCAATTAACCATTTAACTGAACCATACCATGTACCCATTTAACAAGTTAAGTGAAATGGTTAAGTGGACCATGTTGTTTACCCAATTACCCGGTTAAAGGAATTACGGTGAAAGGGTGCTTCCACGTACCCTAGCCGTCATTTTATTAATTATAAAAGGAAAAGGGGGGGGGGCATCATCTACATTTTTCCTCCTTAGATAGACACCGGATTTCCTCCTTCGCTCGGGTAATTTTCTTTCCTTTCTTTTTCTTTTGTCGCATGCATACACATGTTGCATAAATTATAAACATGATAAACATAAGAATTAAATGAGAAATCAACAAGGGAAGAAGAAAACCAGGAGGACGTCCT
Organism: Piper betle; assembly: GCA_033002965.1. Lineage (NCBI taxonomy): Eukaryota > Viridiplantae > Streptophyta > Magnoliopsida > Piperales > Piperaceae > Piper > Piper betle. The sequence goes on from JAURVB010013023.1 coordinate 78,304, forward strand.
GCTGTTTTCCAGCAGCAATCACGCCATGTTTCCTTCCATGGTGCGGGGTTGACGTGCTGGAGGTGGGAATTGCTCCCGACGGTGATGCTGGCCGGATGGAGTCACCTTGGAAGGCCAAAACAGACCGTTGAGGAGGCACACAGGTCTGAAATCCGAGGGGAGAACAGGTCAGTGTCACCATGGGTGGTGTTGCTGGCCAGACGTGGATCAACCATAGAAAGTGCAGACTGGTCGTCACCAGGGGTGGTGTTGGTCGTCACCTTGATGGGGCAGGACATGGTCGCCATGGCTGCTGGTCAGCCACCATTAATGGTGAAATTAAGGTCCCCATATAGGGTATAGTCCGAGTTTCATGAGATAGGAGCAGATAGAGTTTGGATCTTTGGGGTTTTTTCCAATCGGATCAGTGGGGTAGATAGAAGATGGGGTCTGAAATTGGGTGGAAAGAAAAGAAGACATGCTGGTCAGTTGCTGTTTATGTGGCCGACTAGAGTAGTCGTCATGGGTCAGGTTGGGTGCTGTTTATGTGGCCGACTAGGGTAGACACCATGGGTCATGGGCTGATTATGTGACCGACATGGAGTCACCAAGGTCAGGTCAGGGTTGCTGATTGGGTGGCCGGAATGGGGTCACCAAGGACTGGTTGAGGGCTGCCATGTGGTGGCCAAGTTGGAGACACCACAGCAGCAAATGGAGGCCGTCACGTTACTGGTTGGTCGCCATGCATGATGAAAATACCAGCTTTCACAGGTTGATTACAATAAAGCTGGGAGCTTTGGGGTCGTTAAATGAATTGTTAAAGTAGAATGATAGCCAGGTAAATATGGGAGAACTCGATGCGGTTGATTTAAAATATAAGGTAAATACAAAAGAATTAAGTATGGGACATGTTAATAATTAAATTATCAATTATATAATGTGGATTCAGATGGGGATAATTAATGATTAATTATCATTAGAATTGCTGAAAATTTAATAAGAAATGAAGACTAACATGAACTAATTACATCATTTAAAATTTATAGAATATTAGTCATGTAAGTTGCATGTAGGTTCATGCAAAATAAAATTATACTGATTATAATTTTATGCCCTCATTCAGATTAGGGTTCACGGGTCACATGCAGACAAAATTACAAATCAGGTACGTATAATAGGTAGAACATCGTATTTTCCCTGATGGTAGCCTTGGTCGGCCTGAGCCAAGATTCGACCACCATGCACCAAGTGCAACCTGGGTCAAAAAATTGACTCAGTCCGACACTGGATCGTATTATGTGCGTAAAGTTTGTAATGCATTAACATTGTTTTAGAGTAGTGATAGCCTCCCTATAAAAAGGCTACGGCCGGGGTGTATGAGGCACTGCCACTAGAGCTTCCCTACAAACGGGGCATAGCAATCACCTGAGTTTAGTGATAGCCTCCCAATAAAAAGGCTACAGCTGGGGTGTGCAAGGCACTGGCACTGGAATTGTAAAAACCATGATTTTTATTATAAGACTCGAACCTAAATATTATGAAATAAATATAGATAAACCAATATGGTTGGTTATCAAGTCGACCGGTCATGGTTCGACTTAAGGTCACTTAGAAAATACCTATTCATGAATGGATGATGAGGTGTAAGAATTTAATGAAGAGGCTCGTTGAACCTAGGAAATACCAATGGATGATGGGTGAGAATTTAATGGAGGGAATGGTTGAAGTGTATATATATGCAGGAGGAGGGAGTATTTCATCCCTTATCTTCGTCCAAGGCGACCTCCCCATTACTGTGTGAGTATTTCATCCCTCATCTTATTTGTTTCCATTACAATTCTTGCATGCAAGGTTTGTTGAAGATGCCCTGCCAAGTTGCTAGATCTCTAGCGTCTTATGCATGGGGTTCTTGTCGATTGCTTAGTTGTTTTGTAAATGAACATGTTAATAATTAAATTATCAATTAGATAATAGGAATTTGGATGGGGATAATTAATAATTATTTATCATTAGAATTGCTGAAAATTTAATAAGGAATGAAGACTAACATGAACTAATTACATCATTTAAAATTGATAGTATATTAGTCATGTAAGTTGCATGTAGGTTCATGCAAAATAAAATTATACTAATGTATAATTTTATGCCCTCATTCAGATTAGGGTTCACGGGTCACAGTCACACGAAGTCACAAGTCAGGTACGTATAATAGGTAGAACATCATCCTATTTTCCTTATTGGTAACCTTCGTCGGCCTGAGCCCAGATTCGACCACCATGCACCGAGTGCAACCGGGGTTAAAGAATTGACTTAGTCCGACACGGGGTCGTATTATGTGTGTAAATTGTGTAATGCATTGACATTGCTTTGGAGTAGTGATAGCCGCCCCATAAAAAGGCTACGGCCGGGTACTGAAGGAAATAGTAGAGCGGAATCGCTCCACTACATATTAAAATAAACTGAAGGAAATAGTGGAATGTACTTGATTTGTTTTATCTATTATACTACTTAGTGTTGTAATCACTAACGCGGAATTGCCTCCGTAGGTGTGTAAATACGAAATTCGGTGATTAACAATCAGGGCATGGAGCAAAATAAATATGAGGACTCCTTTTTTTAATTTATTTGAGAAATAAGTGTGGCTACTGCGAAACGGTCTAAGACTGTGGGATCTTTATATATGTTTTTGTTAAAAAAAATTAGACATATTAGCTTAATTGTGAGTAACACCTGGCCAGGTAGGCCCATAATGTTGTGACAAATTGCGGGTCGTTACATTTACCATTGATTTAACCTATCGGTATCACAAGTGCATAATGAGCTGACTTGTGCTACTGCACCCTATCACCCCTTTTGGTCTGTGGGCAGGTATTCAATCTTTTAGGGGGTGTTGCCCTACCGAATTGAGTCAACCCAGTTGCGTTCCAGCGCATGGTGGTCAGATACTCAAGTCGACTAAGACTCCCGCATAGTAATTTTAAAGGTGTGGCCCCGTGTTAGACTGAGTCAATTTCTTGACCCCGATTGCATTCCAGCACATGGTGGTCGAATCTGGGCTCATGCCGACCAGCGATGCCAACAAGGGAAAATACAACATTTCAAATAATTATACGGACCTTGATAGTTCGTAAGTGAACTCATAACTGTGACTAACGATCCTAATCTGGACGAGAACTTAAAATTATAAATAAGTATTTTATTCGAAAAAAATGCATGCAACTATCAACAATATTAAATATTAAATTCGCAACAATCTAGTGAGATAATTAATTATTCATGTGGCAAAATCATTTATGTCCTACTTTACCTTTTAAATTAAATTATCTAATCATAATTAACACTTAATAAATGATCAAAAAAATTATTAAATTATAAACAAGTATTTAATTTTTCTTTGTGATGATAATTACTTAACCACGATCATGACGATATACTTTACGGTTATAATTTTTAGGGGCTATCATTATTAATAGTAATTTAATTAATTAAGTATTATAATTCAAAGATATTAATTTGTATTGTCCTAATTCAAAGATAATAATAATACAACTATTTTAAATTATTCAACTCAATAAAGTTTCGAACTTTATTTATTTCATTATGCTACTTAGGTTCGACGCTTGTGATTTTTACAAGATTATAGTTTAATAACCTATTTTCTACCTTACTGACTCATTCTTAAAATAATCACTTTATTTACCTACTAATAAATTTAATATGTTAAAGGTAAAATCTTTATTTTATAAATTACTTATAACCTTTCTATGTAATTTAATTGGTTGTAGTATGCTTATTAACTATCGACCGTTTATTATTATCGTATTTTTATTACTTATGTCCATGTCGATTTCATCCAATAATTAATTATTTTAGCAACTTTACCCCTTAAGCCATTAGAATAATTATTTTTAAACATTTATTACGAGTTATTATTATTTTTTTGTTTTACTCAGGCCGGTGTCGAGTCAACCCATATTTACAAAACTGCCATCTTCTTTTTCCCCAACGTCCCTTCTTCTCCTACCTTCTTCTTTGCACCCAAATACTAGTCTGTGACGTCTTCTTCTTCAACCCTATGCAACCTTCCCCACCAACCCAATTGAACAACCATATAAACATCCCAACAAGGTGTCAACAACGAATTAAAATAGCCAAAGATGATGCCCAAAGTCCATGTTTTATAGCAGCTATAAAAGGCGGCCATCCTGCACCAAACCAGGCATATTCTTCTCCTCCCAGCCTCAAGACGACCACTTTCTTGCACCTTGCTACCAATTCAGAGGTTCAGCAACCTCAGGCCGTTATCAACCAGGAAGAATTGGCCACCTTTGGATGTTGCAGGGAGTAGAATTGTTTTCCCTACGTCTGCACATCGCCACCTTGAATTCCGGCTAGAAGGTCACCTGTAATGGCCTCTGGCGGTAGGAACTACTGTAATAGACCCTTGATGTTGTCAACGAAGAACAACCGGTGTCTACCCTCTGAAGCTTCTATTACAACATCAATTTCAGAGAATCGCCATCACCTTCATCCCCCTTGCGATTCTGCCCAGTAATAGTTGTAATTTTGCCACCCATCGGAAGCCAGGGACAAGGTGATGACAACCACTCGACCCAGCAACCAGAGAGGCCGTCGGGAGTGTGAGGGCTGCCTTGAAATCTCTTGCCTACGATTGCCCACCTTGCCAAAATTCTCACGTTTATCAAGGTTATTATCAATTAAAAAGAATATGCATCCAAGAAAATTAAGAAGAGGGAGATAGGAAGGATACCCAAGCAAAGAAGAAGCACCATTAAGGAAGAGGAGAACTAGGCGGCTAAAGTGAAGAAGACGCCCCTTTTCACCAAAAATGATGTCCTCTTTCAAAATTATAAAGATGAAAATGACGGCTAGGGTATATGAAAACACCCCTACACCCGTATTTCATTCAACCGGGTAAATAATAAAATATATATTAACCGGGTAGAGAATAATAATAATTCTCCAATGTTAGGTCCTTTTCAAACCGCTTTCGGTCCTTCCCAGACTGTGTCGAATATATATGTATATTTTCACAATCTTTACACTCTCTAACACATCTCAACTCCTCATACAGGACAATGTACCTTGGGCTCTGTTTGCCCTGCCTCCCAAAATGCACGCCTACTTTAGTCGGTGAGACTTTCAAGAAAATGCAATCTTGAGGAGCGAAACTGACGTCCATACGCTTCTGATCTACATAAGACGGTGGAAAAAAATTAAAATTTTTTTCAATATTCGACTCGGGGAGGAAGGGATCGAACATTAGAGAATTAATATTAATTATATTATATTCCCTACCTGGTTAAATATTTTATTTTTTACCCGATTACCCAGTTAAAGGAATAAAATATGGGTGTTGGTGTGTTTTCACATACCCTAGCCATTTTTTGTGAAGGGACATCATTTTTCATTTTATAAATTGTGAGGGGGGCATCATTACGCTCTCATCTTTTTCTCCTCTTCCTTACCGGAGCTGGCATCTTCCTTGGGTAACCTTTCTATCTCCCTAATCTTAGATTTCATGCATTTCTTAGTCACCATGCTAAATTCTGTTGCTTCATCAATTCATGATCATCATGTAAAGTTCTGCTACTTCCTCCATTCATGGGCGTCATGTAAACTTGCTTCTGTTTCACCAATTCATGATCATTTTGTTGTGCTGTTGCTTCATCAACATTCTATGCTGTGTAATCAGTTGGGTTAGGATAAGGGAATTGCAGTCTCTAGCGTCTTAGGAGTCTAGGATGGGGTTTGGAGGGTGGACAACACTGTGAGTGTTTTCAGGCGTCCATACCAGTCCGCCCGCCAAGATTCATGCCGTGCATTCTCACAGTGCTTGGCCGGGATGTTGGGTTGTCGTGCGGGGAGAAGGGAAGAGTTCATAGTGGTGCTGCTAGCGGGATGGAGGTCACCTTGCGACCCTGGCGATGCTATTGGCCAGAAGTCACGCACCATGGTGCAAGACATGTTCGCCTTGGGAAGCTGCTGTAAAGCATGGACTTTAGGCTTCCAATTGGTTGCTGGAGAAGGTTAAAGTTGAGGGAGGATGTGATTTTGGGTTTGCGTACCAAGAAAAGGGGTGGAGAATAAGGGCGTGGTCTAGTTTTAGTGCTGGTTTTGGTGTAGAGAAGAATGCAAATGGGAAGAAGATGAAGAAGAAGAAGCTCACGGTGGCAAATCTGTAAATACTGGTTGACTCGATATCGACTCGAATTAAAAATAATACGAACTCGTAATAAATATTTTAAAATAATTATTTTAATGGGTTGTGAGTTAAAGTTACTAAACTAATTAATGATTGAACGAAATCGACATGGACATAAGTAATAAAAAAATACGGTAATGATAAACGGTCAATAATTAATCAGCCTAATACAAGTGACTATATTAAATCAGACGGTTATAAGTGAATAGTAAAATAAAGATTTTACCTTTATCATATTAAATTTAAACTATTGTCGGGTAACAATCACAAGCGTCGAACCTAAATAGCAAATAAAATTAAATAAAGTTTGAAATTTTATTGAGTCGAATAATTTAAAATAATTGTTTTAATAATATTTTTAAATTAGAATAATACAAATTATTTTAAATAATTTAATCATACAACTTGTTTATTTAAATTGCCATGAATAAGGATAGCGATTAAAGATTTAAAACCGTAAACTAAATTATCAAGATTGTGGTTAAGTAATTATCGTCTCAAAGGAAATTATGCTAATAATAGTAATTAAATATTTGTTTATAAATTGATAATTGTTTTATTATTGTTAAGTGTTAATTATGATCTAGATAATTAATGTAAAGTAGGATTCAAAAGATTATATCACATGAATAATGAAATATTTAATATTATTGAAATTTAATACTGATATATATATTAGTCATTTAGTTGCATGAATTTCTACTCGAATAAAATTATACTTATATATAATTTTATTTCCTCATTCAGATTAGGATCATTGGTCGCAACTGAAATTTTGAAATATCCAGGTCTGTATAATTATTTAAAATGTTGTATTTTCCCTTGTGGACAACCTGGTCAGCTTGAGCCCAGATTCGACCACCATGCACCGAGTGCAACTAGGGTCAAGGAATTGACTTAGTCCGACACGGGCTATGCCCTTCATAATCCAATAAAGGACATGTCAGAAAAGACCTGGCAGCCCATAGTACAATAAATTAGACATGGTGGATTGGACTTGCCAGCAAATTACGGACATGGTGGATTGGACTCACCAGCCGATAACGGACATGGCGGATTGGACTCGCCAACCAGTAATGGACATGATGGACTAACCCATCAGCCAATAAATTGGCCATGGGAGATTGGACTCGCTAGTCAATTACAGACATGGTGGAGTGGACTCACCAGCCGGTAGTGGACATGGCAGATTGAACTCGCCAGACAGTAATAGATATGATGGATTGACCCATCAGCCAATTACGGACATGGTAGATTGGACTCACTAGCCCATAACGAACATGGTGGATTGGACTCGCCTGCTGGTAATGGACATGATGGACTGACCCATTAGCTAAAAGATGGACATGGTGGACTAACCCATCCGCCAAATAATGGACATGGTGGACTGAACCATTAGGTAATAAATGGACATGTTAGAATGGGCACAACAACAAATATTATAGATAATGATAGGGAGTTTATGGACTTATTATATTTAATTATACGGCTTAGTGTTTAATCACTAATGCGGAATTGCCTCCGCAGGATAGCAGCTGGAACTAATGACTAAGAGACAACAAGGTGGTTCTTCTACCAACTCAGGTGGTGAACAGATAATAAGCGGACTTCTCTTTGTATTTTTCTTGTGTTATAAATGTGGCAATGGGAAACGGTCCAAGACTGTAGGATAATTATTTCAGACATTGTCATTTGAAACATAAGTTCTTTTGAGTTAGAAATGCTAGACATATTTGCTTTCATATTATTTATGTAACCTTTTAAGTAACACCCGGTCCGGTTAGGACTGGTCGTTATAGGGTTGGTTTTGTTAAATTTTGAGTAACACCTGGCCAGTAAGGCCCACAATATCGTGAAACATGGCGGGTCGTTACACCTGAGCAGCAAGAAGCCTTGCTTGATCAACTCAACTATCCTTTCGTAGTAAGCATCTATGGGCCTACTATCAACAACACATCGCCCTCTAGCCAACATGAAGGTGATCTGCACGGCTTGCCATACAATGCCTCGAAGGGTGCCATCCCAATGCTGGCCTGCTAGCTATTGTTATATGCAAACTCCACCTAGGGAAGATGCTCTTCCCATGGTCCACCTAAGTCCATCACACACAACTGGCGCAAGTCTTCAAGGATCTGAATCGTTCTCTCAGTCTGACCGTCAGTTGTGGAAGATAGGCTGTACTAAACTTGGTCTCTGTCTCAAGTTCTCCATAAAAAGATCTCCAAAAGGAAGAATAGAATCTAGGGGTCACTATCTAATACCATCTCCCTAGGAACTCTGTGGAGTCTGACAATTTGGTCCCGGTATAATCTAGCCAACGTAGACATAGTATAGGTTATACGAATCAGTATAAAGTCTTCAAGGATCTGAATCGTTCTCTCAGTCTGGCCGTCGGTTGTGGAAGATAGGCTGTACTAAACTTGGTCTCTGTCTCAAGTTCTCCATAAAAGATCTCCAAAAGGAAGAATAGAATCTAGGGGTCCCTATCTAATACCATCTCCCTATGAACTCTGTGGAGTCTGACAATTTGCTCCTGGTATAATCTAGCCAACGTAGACATAGTATAGGTTATACGAATCAGTATAAAGTGTGCTGATTTCATCAACCTATTAACAATAACCCATATTGTATGCAAAACCCGTGATTCGAGTTAGGGTTTTATAATCTAAACTGGTTAATTAGACCATCATTTTTAATCGGGCCAATTTCATAACACACATACTGAGCCAAAGTCGGTCTTGTGTTATAAACCATAAGAGTCATGTATGCCAAAGTATATGATGGTAACACCAATATGACAGCAGCAGAATGAGTTATATTAAAATATGCCAGTTTTTTAATTATTTATTTTAATTAAATTATAGAATTATTTTTAGGTCAAATAACGGATTAGGATGCTTTACGGGAAGTTTGGGTAGGTTATTAGTTACACATCATGTCATTGATTTATATTTTTTTAATGGGATTTTTTTTCAAGATCTCTCGATTTTTAGAATTATTGCGAGTTAGTATTAATTTTGACTAGAATGTGTGTGTGTGTGTGTGTGTAGTTTTAGAATTATTCCCTTCCCATGCATATATATATATATATATATATATATATATATATATCTATGTGTGTGTGTAGTTTTCACATTTTTAGTGAGACGTGTGATAGAGGAAACCGATGACCACGTCTTGAGATAGGGTTTATGAAAGCTGGCTTTGGAACTGGGGAGCATCCACTCCATTCCCAAGGGATCTTGAGAACTCTACCTTTGAGTTCCTCAAACCCAAAGAAGTGTGGAGGTTTATAGGTACTGCTGCGTAGTGCATTTTTAGACTTGTAGTGAAAAAGGGTACCGAAGGCATGCCTGAAAGTACTCGGTTTTTGTACATAGGCCAAGGAGTAATACGGAGGATGTAGAGGGCTGAAATGAAAGAGAAGGATTTTACCATGCAAAGGGATAGTTTAACTGGCCAAGGAAAGAGAATGTTAAGGAAAGAGAAAGTTATGGAATGGGGACACTGCCGCCTAAGGACGACGGCTCCCACTACTGCCCTTGTGAGAGTTCTCGAGGATCTATATGAGGTTTTTTATTCAACAGGAGGGTCATCACTCTTGTATCAGATTGATATTAGTTATTTTATAGATTAGTAATACTCGTTACTAACAGTTTTCTATTATTTATATAAGTGAGAATCTCGAGGACTCAGCATTGTCAAGACCGTGAAGGAGTAGTAAAGCCGTTGCACACATGTACTTGCCTCACGTAATGAATGGAAATGATAATTTATAATCAATTTAAATGATGAGATTTGTAACGAACCGCCCGAACTGAACCGAGTGTTACCTAACACTATAATTGATGTAACAATAACATTCCAGAACATGATTCATAATACACCAAATAAGTCTAGAATTTATAAATCATAAAAAAAAAATGTTCTGATAGCATATGACAATATATAAAATAACCGTCCCACAGTCACGAACCATTTCCCATAGCCACAATTATAACACAAGAGAATAAAAAAGATGTAAA
>JAURVB010013024.1:0-62651 GCA_033002965.1 Piper betle
GTACTAATTAGGGCTTACAGTGTAGGTAGATGTTGCAGACCGACCTTCTGATGAGGATTTTCACCCCAGCAGGGGAGCGATGTAGACAGAGACTTCAGACAGCACAGACCATGCTGACCAAACAGAGTGATATCAATGTATGCTCATCTTCATTGATAGCCTTGCTTGAGAATCTACCACAATGGTAGTAGTCATGTGAGTCAAGATTATACTGGGTGTTAGTATTTAGTCTTGATGTGTGGGTACGGAGTAGGAGCTCGCCGCCTAGGCGCGAGGGACACGCTTAGAGCTTCTACCAGGTCTGTTAGGACTCGTTTCCTATTTTATACTCTATTCTATTGTGTATTGTCTTATTACTTGCAGGACGAGTTAAGTGGCATTTTATTGATTCCCACTTAACTTAGGTCATTTAATCAATCGATCTTCTCGATTAATAACCCTCGAGGATGAGATCCCGTGAGTATTATTTCAAAAACAAGATCTACCACAAGTTGCCTTCGGACCTATTATATAAATACCTTCTCAAACCAATATATACTTTTATCTAGTTTTTCAGTGAGACGATAGATAGGAAAACCGAATCGTACGTACCATGAGCGGGTGCACGTGCCAGTCAAAGTGGGCTATGGATTAGTAAGCAGGTTGTTCCAATCCCGAGGTATCCTGACAACTCCCGTTTTGAGTTCCTCACACCTAGAGAAACATGGAGATTTACAGGTACTGTTTAGAACAGCGCATGTCTGGACTTGTGGTTCAAAGGGTACTAAAGGCAACCATCTGAGAGCACTCAGTCTTTGTGCTCAAGGCCGGGGAATTATGGAGTAAGGAGAAGGGTTAGGATATACTAGTATCCCCGAGGGACTAGAAAATCAAATGAGAAAATGTCGAGAGAGGCATCAGCAACAATAGAGCAGTCAATTCAGGATGTTACCAGGTCTGTAGAGTAGGTGCCCTCTATAAAGTTGATGAGAAGCATATGAATGTTTTCTATTATATGAGAGTTTACTCTCATAGCCAGTTTGTTATTTAGTTATATTTTTGGTCCAGTAACACTCGTTATTGATGTGTTTTTATAATATACGTAGGTAATGATCATGAGTAGGATGAGTCAGCCTAGATGGAGGAGCAGTGACGTCTCTTGCATACACACTTGTCAGATGATAGCATGTTGAATATTTTGAGGAAAATATAATACATGATGATGTGGTGCAATATGATGTATGTTACAATCAAAAGATTACGAACGATGACATGTTAATAAATATGTTTAGACATTGAATAAGTACAAGTAAGTCAAGGCGCAAAATTAATGAGAAATGTGAATAGAATGCATAGATGGATCAAGACCCAGTTCAGTAATTTAAAGGTAAATCAGCAATTGAGTCAAGAATGAATTATACAGTTGAATGAATTTATTGTGTGAATATTTTATTTATTATTTATATACGTATACATGTTGATTTGACAAGGTGGCCCTTAATTATACTTTTAGGGAAGACTCTGTCTATTTTATTTTATAAATTTTATCTATTTTATCATAGGTATTTTGGTATGCAAATTGGTTATCATGTCATCCATGTAGTAGCACGTTAGGTTTATTTTTGTACATTCATCCATGCATAGCAATTGGCATCTTCCATCTCGAGACGCCAAGAGTAGATCCACATGGGTTGGGTTCAGGTTAGCCGACCTAACCGGGACCAGTGACACTCCAGTTCGGTTCAAATTTACAAACCGGATTTAGAGTGTTATACTTTATTTATGCCTCAATGTGCTTAATTTGTGGTAATTATTGCTCATGATGGTGGATTGGTTTTGGTTCTATTTAGTGCTTTTGTTTTAAAATTTTCTCTGTGGTCATTTTTTTTTATGCTATCTAGATACAATGCCAAAGAAGATGGTGTTGAAGAAGCCAAGGCATCTCGGAAGCTTCTTACAACAGACAATGGTTTCCCTCCATCTAGGCATTCAATAGGTTCAAGGAAGTTTTTATCAAGAAGGCACTGGTTCCGAAATGAGGTTTTTATGTGGATTGGCAACCTAATGTGTTGGGACCAGTTAGAACAAGTGTGGAAATCATTGGGATGGCAAAAGTTTGTTGGTCCACCATTTCCTTCTATGCTTTCTGTGGTGGTGGGATTTTATTCTAACCTCAATGTTGATACTGATACGAGTATGGTGAGAAGAGTTGTGGTAGAGTTTAGTGGAGAGGCTATCATATCTTTGTTTTACTCAACTTGGTTTCTGCGATACTTATGACGATAATTTAACAAATGTTGACCATCTAATTGCATCAAATTATCTATGTCTGAATGGTACATAAAGGAAGTATGATCAAGGCCAACCTAAGTCATTTCCTAGGGTCATATGAGGGGCATAGTGAAGGTTTGGCTTTTCTTTGTGAGGGCTTGGTTGCTTCCAACAACTCATTTCAACAATGTGATGAAGGAGCACGCTTTTATGGTTTATACCATTCTCACTGGTCATCTATTTGATGTTGGTGACCATATTTGCCGTGAAATTGTGTAGGCCAGCATGGTGGATCACGAGGTGGTTTGTGGTTTCCTTTGTTAATTACACAATTGTGGAGGAGGACTAGTGTCCTATGAGGAGTAGTTTGATGCTTTGTGAACCAAAAAGAGCTTTAGATAGATCCCTTATTATGAGGATTATAGTGGCCCACTTCCTTGATCATCGTTGTGCTAATGTTCATCCACATGATGAGCTGGATGGGAATGATCATCTTGGAGACAATGAAGAGCATGATGACTCTGAGGAGTCAAACCAAGGTGTTGAGGAGGAGGAGGAGTTGGACCTTTTGTTACGGCCCCAAAAAAAGATAGTTGAGTATGTTTTGGGGGCCCTTCACTATGATGGATGCAATGATATGGGATATGGCTGCGCATTTTCATGTGGATGTGAGTCATCACCACCTCCCACCTCTTCCAACTTGGTCTTATCAGTCTAGGGGAGCAGCATATGCCAACAATAGCAACTACTGATGGTGATGATCAGGGTGATGGAGCTGATGATGCCTAGGCTTTGGTTTTCTTGTTCTTGGTGGAGTGTGCTTTCATGAGTGAAGGGAGTTTTTCCTTTCCTTTCTATTTTATTTTTCGATTGAGGGCAATGTGATTCGTTAAGTCTAGGGGAACCTTTAGTTGATTTGGAGTTGTATTGCAGTATAACTTATTCGATATGGTTGTATTATATTTTGGATTTGTGATACTTGTGTTACTTTCGTTATGACTCTTGATAATATGTATTTGATTCAGGTGAAATTCATTATTCGGTGATGTGATTGTAATATTTTAATTTGTTTAGCTTGTTGAAGCATTGTGAGATGTACTTATGTTTATGTGAAGCTATTTGTATTAGTGATTGCTTGAAGGTATATTTTTCAATGATAGATGTGAATTTGTTTGCTTTTGTTGTAGGACACTTACAGAAGATTTATATTGCATGGAAGCATATTTGTTATGCAATTTAGAATTTGTTTGAGTCACTCTCGAGGCAAAATTCTAGACAAACATTGAGTTGAAGAAATTTTGATTTTCTCGAGGACCATTAAGATGTTAAGTTGGGGGTGTGATCAAGTACTAGAAATATATATATTTTATCTCTAGATTTTGTGCTTAATTTGCCTAGTGTTTGAGAGTCTTTATGTTTTCATTGAGCTTTGTACATAGGTTTGAGTAGCTTAGAGGATCCATAATTTATACTTGAGCCAGTTAGTTTTGACACTATGTTAGGTTTTAATCCATTTTTAGCCATCTTGAAGCCTACATGTCTCTGATCGAGTGAATCGAAGGACCATGGGCGAATCAAAATAAAGGAACAAAAGCCAAGTTACAATTGAGTAAAGCAACTTTGTAAAAACCATGATTTTTATTACAAGACTCGAACCTAAATATTATGAAATAAATATAGATGAACCGATATGGTTGGTTATCAAGTCGACCAGTTATGGTTCGACTTAAGGTCACCTAGAAAATACCTATTCATGAATGGATGATGAGGTGTGAGAATTTAATGAAGGGGTCGTTGAACCTAGGAAATACCAATGGATGATGGGGTGTGAGAATTTAATGAAGGGGCTCGTTGAACCTAGGAAATACCAATGGATGATGGGGTATGAGAATTTAATGGGAGGGAATGGTATTCATGAATGGATGATGGGGTGTGAGAATTTAATGAAGGGCTCGTTGAACCTAGGAAATACCAATGGATGATGGGGTATGAGAATTTAATGGAGGGAATGGTTGAAGTGTATATATATGCAGGAGGAGGGAGTATTTCATCCCTCATCTCCGTCCCAGGCGACCTCCCCATTACTTGTGTGAGTATTTCATCCCTCATCTTATTTGTTTCCATTAGGATTCTTGCATGCAAGGTTTGTTGAAGACACCCTGCCAAGTTGCTAGATCTCCAGCGTCTTATGCATGGGGTTCTTGTCGATTGCTTAGTTGTTTTGTAAATGGACATGTTAATAATTAAATTATCAATTAGATAATGGGGATTTGGATAATGATAATTAATAATTAATTATCATTAGAATTGCTAAAAATTTAATAAGAAATGAAGACTAACATGAACTAATTACATCATTTAAAATTGATAGTATATTAGTCATGTAAGTTGCATGTAGGTTCATGCAAAATAAAATTATACTAATGTATAATTTTATGCCCTCATTCAGATTAGGGTTCACAGGTCACAGTCAGACGAAATCACAAGTCAGGTACGTATAATAGGTAGAACATCGTACTTTCCTTGTTGGTAGCCTAGGTCGGCCTGAGCCCAGATTCGACCACCATCCACCGAGTGCAACCGGGGTCAAAGAATTGACTCAGTCCGACACGGGGTCGTATTATGTGCGTAAATTGTGTAATGCATCGACATTGTTTTGCAGTAGTGATAGCCGCCCCATAAAAAGGCTACGGTCGGGGTGAGTGAGGCACAGCGATTCCTCCATCGCACTGGAGTGCAGTGATAGCCTCCCCATAAAAAGGCTACGGCCGGGGTGTGTGAGGCACTGGCACTAGAATTGGCAGTGAGAGCTTCCCCACAAACGGGGCATAGAATTCACCTGAGTGCAGTGATAGCCTCCCCATAAAAAGGCTACGGTCGGGGTGTGTGAGACACTGGCACTAGAGTTGGCAGTGAGAGCTTCCCCACAAACGGGGCGTAGCATTCACCTGAGTGCAGTGATAGCCTCCCCATAAAAAGGCTATGGCCGGGGTGTGCGAGGCACTGGCACTAGAATTGGTAGTGAGAACTTCCCCACAAACGGGGCGTAGCAATCACCTGAGTGCAGTGATAGCTTCCCCACAAAAAGGCTACGGCCGGGGTGTGCGAGGCACTGGCACTGGAGACGGTAGTGGTAGCCTCCCCACAAAAGGGCTACAGCCGGGGTGTGCGGATCACAGCGGATACCTCCTCCGCATTGTTTTGGAGTATAGCGGAATCGCCCCACCGCATATTAAAATAAACATAAGGAAATAGTGCAATGTACTTGATTTGTTTTATCTATTATACTACTTAGTGTTGTAATCACTAACGCGGAATTGCCTCCGCAGGTGTGCAGATACGAAAGTAGGTGATTGACAACCAGGGCATGGAGCAAAATAAATATGAGGACTCCTTTTATTATTTATATGAGAAATAAGTGTGGCTACTGGGAAACGGTCTAAGATTGTGGGATCTTTATATATGTTTTTGTTAAATAAAAATGTTAGACATATTTGCTTAATTGTGAGTAACACCTGGCCAGCTAGGCCCACAATGTTGTGACAAATGGCCGGGTCGTTACATCTTTGATGAAATAGCTTGTCAATATTAGTGGAGAGAGTAATGAAAAGCAAATTTATGAATTTTTTAATAACTTTGTGTTTTCTATTTTGTATGAATTTATTAGATTTGAATATATAATTTGCAAGCTCATTCTATTCTTTATTTGGAAATATACTTGAAAGTGGGATCTATGATTGGGTGGAAAAATGAATTTAAGTTGCTTGTTTATCAATGTAGGTTAAGTGACTCGAATATTTTATGAGACGTTATATAATTTCCCTCATGAAATAACAATTATTGTGGGTTTGGTATTTTTAGGGTTGATTTGATTGGAGTTTTATCTTTAGCTTTTGTTTTGTTTTGTTTTACTTGAGGACTACCAAAATGTTAAGTCGGGGGGTGTGATAAGTGTTAGAAATATATATATATATATATATATATATATATATATATATATATTCCCTAGATTTTGAGTTTTATTGTGCTTAGTGTTCACTAATTTTGTGTGTTTTAATTGAGTTTTCAGATAGGTTTGGGTAGTTATTTGGAGTTAATTAAATTTCATAATATATTAGGTTTTTAATTAATTTTTATTTGCTTTGAAGGATATGATCATGGTCGAGTGAACTGAGAAAACTGCGGACACAAATCGGACAAAAAAGGAATGAAGAATTTGAGTTAATAAGTGACTGCCACAACACTCGTATCTCGGTTAGCGGGTGTTGTGGTTCTAAGGATAAAGGAAACAAAAGGGGGAAAAAGTTAGTATTGTGGTGTTGGAATCTGGGGTAAGGAGTGTTGCGGCGCGGGGCTACATAGCATAAAAAATAAATAAATAAGCATCACGGTGCTGCAAGTGAATGTCGTGGCACTTATGTGTAAAGGTTTTGAATAATTATGAATTTGAAGAACCAACTTCCACAGAGAGAATCTAATTACTTCCAATTATAAAGGGGTTGATTATATTCAAAATTGGGAGAGTTTTTCACATCTATTCTCAGTACTTTTGGAGGCTCTTCTCAAGGGTTTGGTTATTTCAAGGTGGATACTTTAAAAAGAGATTAAAGATTCAAGAAAAGAAGAAGGGAGATTGCTTTTAAAATTGAATCATAATAGTTCTTTTCTTTTCTTTTCTTTGGGTTTTATTTATTATTATTATGAATCATTTAAATACTCTTGTTTATATGATTTTATTTTCTTATTTATGGAGAAGATTAGTAAACGCAAGAGAGTAGATATATCTTAAACTAATGACTTGATATTTTATATTTGTTGAAGTTTATATTATTATTTTTCCATGAGAATTGTGTTTTCTTGTGTTTAATACTTTTATTTATTCGGTTAATTGTTGAAGTGTAGTGAGGTTACAAAAAGAGAAGTTGTGTTAAATAATTAGTTAAATGATAAGTTGAGTATGTTCTATTTGTGGGTGATCTATGAAACGTATCCATAAATTGAATACAATTAATCATAATAGGAGTTGTTGGGTGTTTAGATGGTTCGTTTAAATCTTATTTTGAATAGGAGGGTTTAACTGTAACGAATTCACGGAGTTTAATGCATCTTAATTGAAATTGATAGAGAATAGACCCGGGCAGGGATATTTGAAATTAATTGATTTCAAGATAATTAGTTAGACCCAAAGAGGGATAGTTGAATATTAGGAATTCTACAGTCTTATAAAAAATAATAATTAAATTTCTTTTATATAAATATCTTGTCAATAATTGGTTTAGGTAAGATCGAATCTCAAACATATATTATTCATATATTGAGGAAAACCTTAATCATAGAGTAGACTCTTGTTTTATTTTTAGTTAAATTTTAGAGTAGAATTTAGCTGGATAAATATTCAAAAATTCATTACTTTCTTGCTTCAGATAGTTTTGTTTAATAATTTTAATTGAGTAAATAGATAGTTTTTGTTACGATCGATACTCTATTTATCAATATATTACTTAATTACGACTAGTACACTTGCCAATTATATTAAATGAGTGGATTGTGAAATCCTCACAATTAGTCCTATACCTTATTGTGATAAGGTTTGGTTTATTAATAGGGTATGCTTAATGACTTTTAAACTTTGGTGAGATGACTTAGGCTAGCCATGGCAGGTGAGCTGAGCCAAGTTTGAAGGAGCCAAGCTCGGCTTGGCTCACCCTTGAAGGAGCCCTGTCAGGCTCGAGCTCGAATTTGACCCAAGCTTGGCTCGGCTCGAAATTTACATTGAGATGAGTAGAGCCCTAGATATTGGTTCATGAACTGAGCTCAATTTGGCTCGGTGTGGAGTTCAAGTTTGAGCTCTCGAGATCCCACCTAAGCTCTGCTAAGCCCAATGCCCAAGTGGGCTTGTTGGAGCCCAACAAGCCCTTAGAGAGCCGTTGCCAACAGCTCTCACGAATCTCTTATGAGTCGTTGCTGCCAACGGCAAGTGAGGGAAAAAACTCTATAAATAGGGATGAGTTCCTTCAATCACAAGTACACATGTCCAACCTTACCAACCTTCTATTAATATATTTGTTCCTATGATTTCTTTTAAAAAAATTAGTTCGAGCCAGCTCGGCTTGAGGTGGTGCTCATCTTGAGCTCAACTAGAGCTTTGCTCAAGCTGACAGAGCCATTGAGCCAAGCCAAGCCTGGGTTTCACATCGGTTTCACTTTGAGCTTCTTTGATCCGAGCTCAAGCTCAACTCGTCTCGTTTGCCACACCTAACTTAAGCCCATGATTTTATATGGGCCATTCGTAGCCCAACACTAACATTAATTAATAGATAGTGAAATTGATTGAGGCCTACTAAACAAGGGTATATGTACCAAATTTATAGAAATTGCTCTTAATTTCTCTGTTTAATAAATATTTTGCATACGCCTTCACTTTCCTGAATAAAATTCATGAGAACCTATTTTTTAGAAAAGAGACTTATTCTATCATCAGGATTCTAAATAATAATTTTAGTGAGCCAAAAATATCTTAATAAAATTATGACTTTGTTTAACCAAACCACTCGTGTTGGTACCAAGCACGGGTTAAGCCAACTGTTGCCGTAGTCAAAGCTATGCGTGCACCTACCCTATTTGGTCGAGTCATGCTAATGGTTGAACTAACCCCACACGCTTGGCCAAGCGTACCTCGCTCACGATTCGTGTTCAACCTCTATACAAGCACACCACCACCCGCGTAGCTTGATCCCAATTTATGGTCGACCATCCACCAAAGATCTTGTCAAAATAGTTCCTGATTCATGGGAGAGGATAAGCAAATAGCAAGAGGGGATGAGAAGAATTTGTTCTACTAGGGAGCATATCAAGCCTCAGTCAAGAGCAGGATTTGTAGTTGCTGCTAGAGGAGCCCTAGTCAAGAGCAGGAAGAGAGGAGCATCGTTAATGTTAGGTTTATCCTACATCGGTCGTAAAAGGTATTGGTGACTTATATATTGGCTAATCGGAAAGTCCCTAATGGGTTCTACCCACCTGATGATTTAAGAAGAGTTTGTCATGTCAAGGGATGATTTACTCAGAGTTTACCCAACCCACCTGATAATTTAACGAGAGTTTGTCTGTAAAACCCGTGACTCGAGCCAGAGTTTTACGGGAGTGAACCAGTCGGTTCAACCGTCGGTTCGAATCGAGTCAGCTTCATGGACCGCGAGCTGAGTTGAGGCCAGCTGTGAGTTATGAGCGATGAGGGTCATGTATGCTCAAATGTACGATGATAACGCCTAAAAGATGATGAAAAATGGGTTATCAAGTATATGGAGGTATGCAGTATTGATTGTTATTTTTATTTGATCGTAGAATATTTTTAGGGCCGAATGACGAATTAGGACGCGATATAGGCGAGTTTGGGTGGGTTATTAGTTATAGAGCATATCATTTGGATGTTGCTGTGTTGTTTGATTTTATGGGATTTTTCCCAATTTTTTTGGATTTTTTTAGGATTTATTAGGAGATAGTTATTATTATTGACTCGAGTCGGAGTCGAGTCAAGTTTAATTTACAAAAATGCCATCGCACGCTACTTCTTCTTCCTCCCGACCATTCTCACCCAAACCCTCGCCGCCCCTCATTCTCGTTGCTGCCGCCGCCGCCGCCGACGCCGTGCTGCCGCCAATCGACGCCGCCCCGCCCCGCCGTGCAGTCGCCGTGCCGCCACGACCCACCCCGGCCACCGTCTCGCCGCCACGACGCCGGAATCGCCCCACGAAACCACCTCGGCCGCCGCCACTTCGAGCCGGATTCCGCCGCCGTCCGGGCCGCTCCGCCGCCGGTGTGACCCCGACGAGCACCCCCTCGCCGTTGCCGACGTTTCCCCCATCCTCCCGACCGCCGTCGAGGCCGGCCGGAGCCCCGATCGGAGCACACCGCCGCCGCCGCCCGTTTTCAACACCGCCGCCGACGGCCATCGCCGCCTCGGCTGCTCTGTTTGACACCGCCATCGGACCAAGCTCGTCGAGCTGGTGCCGATAGACCCCCTGATTGCCCCGTCCCGAATCCTTGCCGGAAAACCGCCGGAATCCGCCGGAAAACCGCCGACACTCGCCGGAAAACCGCCGGAACCGCCGGAAAATTGGATTCGTGGGAAATTCGTCGGATCATCCGCCGAACGCACCTGGTCCAATCTGATCGGACTTCGGACGCCGCTAGGTGCCGAATTCGAGTTTCGAGCCACAAAACGGAAACCCTAGCCGTCGCCGATTTTCGACGACGCGAGGTATAATTTATTTTAATTTAATTATTTGAAAGTATTGATTATTAGAATTGCATGCTAGGATTGGTGAATTGTGTGTTATAATAATATGTATAAATGTAGGTTTGATTAAGAATAGAAGTATGAAATTGTTTGGTTGAGTGGTGTTAAAAATGGAGGCTAAGAAATTAATTAGTGTAACTAGGTAATGATCATGATCTAATGCAACTAGCCTAAGTAGACTTGCTAGAATTGATATAGGTTGATGTGTGTTGATTGATGCGTGGTTGTGTTGATTGTGTGTGCATGCTATAGGATGTGTGATTCATCATGCGGGCGTTAGTTTTTAGCTTGATTGTGTAGGTACGGTGTAGGAGCTCGCCGCCTAGGCGCGTGGACCCGTTTGGAGCTTCTACCAGGTCCGTTTAGGACTCGTTCTCTGTTTTACGCTATTCTATTGTATATTTGATTTATCATGTGCAGGACGAGTTAAGTGGCGTTTTATCGGATCCCACTTAACTCGGGTCATTTAGCCAACAGTTCTTTATTTCGGATTAATAACCCTCGAGGATGAGATCCCTCGAGTTTGTTTTCGAACTTCAGATCCAGCTCACGATGCCTTCGGGCCTATTGTATAAATCCCAACCCAGGCCTATATATATATAGTTTTCGTGTTTTCGGTGAGAGATGGAATGAGGGTTACTTGCGGCCACGTCTTCAGATAGGGCGTGTGCCCGGAAGAGCGGGCTCTGGAGCTGGGGAGAACCCACTTCGTTCCCGAAGGATCCGGACAACTCCACCTTTGAGTTCCTCAAACCCGGAGAAGTGTGGAGGTTTACGGGTACTGCAATGCAGCGCATGTCTAGACTTGTGGTTCAAAGGGTACTGAAGGCGACTGCCTGAGAGTGCTCGGCCTTTGTGCTCAAGGCCAGGAGTAATATGGAAGGTGCAGAGGGCGGTAAGGAATGAAATTTGATGCGAGAAGCGATAGAGGAATGGCCAAGGTATGAGGATGAGAAAGATAGGGGGACGCTGTCGACCCGAGGGCGACGGCCCGACGGCGACGGCTCCCGTATGTGCCCTGATGAGAGTTCTTGAGGAAGTATATGGTTTTGATTCAACAGGAGAGTTTGCTCTCCTGTGCCAGATTGATATTAGTTATTTTCCGGGCCGGTAACACTCGTTACTGACGGTTTTTCTATATATATGTAGGTGAGGAATGCGAGCGATGAAAGCTGTCGGGACTGCGGAGGAGCAGCACGGAACCGCGCACACATGTACCTGCCGCGTGTAACGTATAATGACGGTGTGTTATTGCTACGTGAATGATAACTTTGATGTGTTTGTTTAGATAAATTGCTTGTTATGAAATGAATGGATAAATATGAATGAGTAGTGAGTCTTGGAGTTCAGGCTCGGTTCAATTGAAACGAATGAGATAATGATGAATGCTACGATAGATTATCATGTGTTATCGTATTTTGATAAAATAGTATATATTTTCTTTTGGTTTCTCATTTATTATTTTGTCTTGTTTTTGCTTGTACATCATATCATGCATGTAGGACCACGTTAGAACCCAATCGTTCTCATTCATGCATTTCATATTTGCATCTCCATCTTGAGACGCCGAGAGTAGATCCGGGTCGGCTTAACCGAATCTAGTAGATTAACGAACGGTTCGGTCGCCGGTGACATTTCCGGGTCGGTTCGCGGGTGAGCCGAAACGGGGTGTTACATTGTCAATCCAACCCACCTGATAATTTAAGGGGGATGATTTACCCAGAATTTACCTAACCCACCTTATGATTAAAGGGGAATTTGTCATGTCTGGGATGATAGTTTAATGGGGAATTTGTCATGTCAAGAGAGGGGATGATAGTTTAAGGGGAATTTGTCATGTCATGGGATAATTTACTTGATGATTTAAGGGGTAGAGTTTACCATCGAGTTTACCCGGTGATGGCAGACCCTCGCCGGCGAGAGAGAAAACCGAGAAGAAACAGGTATTTCAAATTTAATAGTAACCCAATGAATGCAACCCGATTGGGCTAGTCACTTCTTCAGAACATCTACCTCGATACGTAATCAAGCATTTGGCCAACTAGAGTGTATTTTTTGGGGCTTGCCACTTTGCCAACCAAAGCTACCGTCAACGAGAGCTCGACATCCACAAAAGAGTTATCATAGCCTTCTACTAATCCGGACTTTTGCCCATCTCCAGAATCTTGCAGATAAACACAACTAGAGCAAGGAGAGAAGAGAAAGCAGTTCACTTTTGGAGCATTTTTGTGGCCGAACACTATTGTCTCTGGCAGTCATCATCACCTCACTATCTCCCGACTGCCGTAGCTGAAAAACTCGCTTCAAGAGGAGGTTGTCGGTGCAATGCCTCACCAGTGCATGAAAAGGTCAAACCCGTTGAGCCTGCTTTGGAGTTGTTTGCGTACGTTGGCGGCCGAAATCATGTCCGAATCTTTTGTTGCATATGTTCCTGACCGAGCTTGTGACTGTCTGCTTATCTCGGAGTACTGTGAACCGTGCAGCTATTGGCGCACCCAGCTGCGTCGAGTCTTAGCATATGCCACCAGTTGAGCCAGCCTATTTTTTGAATTGACCCAACGACTTTCAGCTCCTTTTATTCCGTGCATCTCTTCGAGGAATTTTAGTTAACTTTATGTGCTCTTTTTCACATAAAAGTTAGTATTTTCCCTAATTTTGATGTTTTGGACGCAACTTGTAAAGTCCACGAGTGATAATTTGCTATCAAGTCTTACAGCTACATGAGCTATTAAACCCAACAATCTATTAGCATGTCAGCATCTATTAAATACCTTCAATGACAATTCTGAAATTTCAACAATTAATAGATACTATCACTTATGTACATCTTAATGTTAATTGCATCTTATGGTTGTAAGATCTTAGACGGAACAAAATACAAAATCTATTTCTTTTTTAGAACATTACACAGATCATTTTTGGGTCTTACAAGATACGCTGCACCCAGTCTGACAAATTAAAAAAAGTAAAAGTCCACTTGTATTTATAAATTATAAAAATCATGAAAATATTGGACTGTAAGTACCAAGTAGACGGACATTAGAAGTTGAGTTGAGCCTCATTAAACCACGTAAAAAATTATCTTATGTTTCATCTGTTGATGGGTTTAATTTGTTACTTAAATGGTATTGGCACCTTGGGGGCAACCCTTTAACTCCTGCACTCGTGTCTAAGCCTTGTCTTAAGCGAAGACATATAAATCCTTGCACACAAAAAATTACAAATGAGACTTCTATAAAAACGAAAGGTCTAATTATAAATTAAGTGATAAGAACTAAAAAGCAATTATTTTTTTGTGGTTCAGCTTGACCCAAAAGTGTTATTGCTAAACTTACCAAATGTCACCCAGGGGATGGGTTAAAAAATCTGATATTCGTGAATTTGATTTAAAAATATTTTAGATCAAATTTGGGTGTGGACTTTTTTGATATATATAATATATTTAAAAATATTTATATCTGATATGAGTTTGGGATGATTAGATTTGCATGTGATTCGAATAAGTGATATTGTATAAAATTATATTTTAAAATATTTAAAATAATATTTCATTAATTTTTTTTATTTTTATATTAAAATTTATATAATTTATATTATATTAGTCAATCAGGTCGGATATGGATTAGAAACAGGTTTGGCAAATTCGTATCAAATATGAGTATAGTAAATAAAATAATCTTTAAATTTAGGTTCAGATTTTTATATTCAAATTGGACACATCCATGTTTAATTCAAACTCATCCCTACTTTATATTAATTTTATAAGTAAGAAGGTGAAATATGATGTATTTTTGACAAACTTATCTATGAGCCGCGTTTAGCTCTGCCCCGAAGCGACGCAGGTGGGAGACACATGACGTAGACGTCGCTCAAAGGAGGAGCTAAATTTTTTCCGCTTGTATTGCCTCCGTATCCTTTATAGTCGCGAGCCGGGATTCCACGTTCGTTATTTCCCTTATAATCAAATCCAAACATGAATTACAGAGGAAATGAAATCCACCCGCCAAATCTGAACCAGTCGCTTCTTCCTCTCTACCCCCAACTCCTACCTCTCTACTCCTCCTCCTCCTCCACCACCACCAGCTCCATCAAATCTCCAATGGAGGACAACAAATTAGCTCCCTTTTCGACCTTCCCCACCACCTGTGCCGCCCTCCTCTCCTCTGCCTTCTGCCACCTTCCTCTCTCCGCCTCCACCCGCCCTCCCATACCAGTTTTCACTTCCCCCATTTGCAGCATTGTAACTACTATTCATGCCTCTCTACTTGCTGCTTCCGAAAGGCTGATTGAAGTACTGGGCAAGAGCCCGTTTTCGCTGACCCTACGCCCACGCCCTCGCTGCTATTTGTCTCAGGTATAATCTACTTATCTCCCTTCGTAGCGAACGTGTTGGTGATGTTATATTTTGTTCTGTTGTTGTGCTTTTTCTTTGGTGTTTACTGCTGTATTAATTGATGCAAAAAGGTTCATGTATGATGAGTATTGCTGTTTTTTTCCCTATTGTTGATGTTATATTTTCTGCAATTTTATTGTGCTTGTACATTGGTGTTTACTAACGTATAGGTTGATATGCGAAGGTCTATGTACTGTTTGTTTACATTTACTTTTTCTGTTGGCGATGTTAAATCTTGAACTGTGTTGCGCTTTTACACTAACCTGAATATAATTTTGCTGTTTTCTACTTCGGATGTTTGATTTTGTAATGTTATTGTGCGGCTAACGTTGCTGTTTATTTATGTGTACTGATTGATTTGAAAAAGGTTTGTGTATATATTTTGCAAGTTTTTTTCCCTATTGGCGATTTTAGGTCTTGAACTGTATTGTGCTTGTATATTGGTGTTTACTGCTGTATTCATTGATGTGAGAATGTTCATGTATTAATTTTTCAGCTCTTTCTGCAAACGATGCTATATTTGAACTGTTTTTCTGTGTATGCATTGGTGTATACTGCTGCATTCATTGATGCGAGAAGGGTTAATATATAAATTTTGCAGTTTTATCTGTTGGATATGTTACATTTTTGTACTGTTGTTATGCTTGCGAAGTGTTGTTGTGATATGAGAATGGTTCATGTATAGGTTTTGCAGTTTTTCTTTTGCGTTGTTAATCTTCTTGTTAACTGGTTTGAGGGCTTTCTACTCTCGTCTTCCTGGAAATGTTGTGTCTACGTGAAAAATTAAGAGCATCTTCGCTTTGGAAACTCCCATAAGTTTTTTAACAGGGAAGAACTTCTAGAAATTCAGCATTTTATCATGTGAGATGCAGAACAGTATTTGGACATCCAACCTAAACATTTTGGATTTGATTAACCTAAGAACAAGTTCTAAATTTCTCAAGAAAAGTAGAAAAGCTTCGAGTCTCCAGCATCATATGTATATTCGGACTGAATATAAAATGTTGTAAACTATGTATCTTGCAGAAACTTTCACCCTTTCATCTTCTTGTTTATCTTTCTTTACATCATTTCCTACTAAGGTCTAGCACAGATGGACATTTGCATTCCCCTATGCTTTCATTTTTTTTCTTTTTAAAGATTATAGGAAACTATACAAATGAAAATAATTTATGTTGCCTATAATTTTTTTCTTTCAGAATCAATTGCTGGAATTTAAGAGACCAAATTCCTTGTCAATGCACAATTTTGCTGCTATCATACTAGGTGACTCTGTGGCTGGCATTGTGGTGGCTAGTGGCATATCCAATTTCTTGAACCTCTACAACACCCTACTGGTCATCAGGCTTGTCTTGACTTGGTTTCCCAACTCACCTCCTGCCATTGTCAGCCCTCTAAGGTAAATATATCATCATCATACATACTAAACCTCCATACTTCCCAAGATGATTGTGCTACATTTTATTCTCTGAAAAGTATGAATGAATTTCGTTGTGTTCATTTTCTCTTCTATATTTGTGCATTTGGTAGTCTGAATTCAGAACCAGAAGACTTGGTGTGAATATAATTCCGTCCTTATGTGAAATTCTTCTTGTGTTTCAGTACTATATGTGATCCATATCTGAACATATTCCGGGGACTTATCCCTCCTCTTGGGGGAACTTTGGATCTCTCTCCCATACTGGCCTTCCTTGTACTCAATGCTTTCACCAGCACTGCAGCTGCTCTTCCTGCCAAACTTCCAACTACAGGTTCCTCTCCAACATTCCTCAATTATTCTGGCTCAGCTATTCAAAATCTCACATGTACGCAGACGAAATGGATGCGAAGGGTCTCAAGAAGTCAGCCTGCCAAACCGGAAGAGTGATCCTTCTATGCTAGAGTTCTAATTTGTATCAAATGATTATAGATTTTCTTGCACATTACCTTGTTTCATTGTTATGCCATCTTTTTTCTTTTTTGAAAAAAGATCAACAGAAATAATATTTTTCACCTTTTCAGTTTAATAGTAGCTTGCTCGCTAAACAAGGTGGCATCCATGACAGCAAGTTTTATTTCTCAATGGCTTCCAAGAAGCTTTAACAAATTGGATGGAGCAAAGTGCAAATACGCAAATCAACGAGCAAAATTAGAGTGGTTCTTGACGACCTCAATCATCTCAATGGCAGGAAGAATATCACTATCATCATTAGCACTGTCATGAACATTTTCACTATACGCATTCTCCAGAACATGAACGTAATTCACAATAATCATGGTGATTTGGGCCTTTATTTTTCAAAAAAATGGAAGGTGACTGTATCTCTTAGTATGTCAAAGAGCAACATAAAGTGGCTTGATCCGGGCTAGAGCTGAATACACCTTGTCATACCAAGTTTTATCCACAACTTTGAACATTCCACAGGCATTTTAATTTTTTCTGTCATCATCCCCTCAATTTCATGTATTGATTTATTAACCATTGGGCAGCTGGGATTGCACTTCTCGATTGGCCCAATAGAGGCATTAATGCAAACATATTCGGATACATTTAAAATGTAAGTGATGGACTTAACTCATCTTTTGAAGTTATCAACCAAAGTTAAACATCTGATATTCAATATCTTGTTTGGTAGATATTAAATGTAAGATTGAATTAAAGCTTAGAAATACTGAGTTTCAATGATACAAAGCTAAGCCAGAGTAAGGGACAAGTGAGATTTACAACACTCGAGTAAGACGTCGTTTGCACATACAAAATCTAACAAACTAATGTGGTCGAAGACTCGAAAGAACCACTTATGAGTATTTACCCCTATTAATGTCATGGCAAGTTATTTGTGATGAATTAATCTCAAGATATATATATGGGAGATCCATCTTTCAATTACATGCCATTCTCGAAATTTTTTTATTTTATTTTATTTATTTTAAAATTTTGAAATCCTTGTCACACTATATTTGGAACTTCAAATTATATTGACCAATTAAATTAGAATTTGACATGGCCATAACGGTAAAACCCATGATCCAAATAAAAGTTTATAGTCAAAATTCATCAATTCGACTGTTATTTTCAATTAAGTTAGTTTCAAAATATATGTGTTGAGCAAAGGCAGGTCATGTGTTATAAGTTATAAAAGTCATGTATACTTAAGCATATGATGATAATGTAAGTAATGCAGTAGCAGAATAAGTTATCAGAGTATATAAGAGTACACCTAGTTTTTTTTAGGTTGTGGATAATAAAATTAAAATTAGGACATTTATTGCATTAGGACCCCTCAGTTATTATTTTTTAGTAGGTTAGTAGGCTTAGAATATATCATTTGAGTTAGAACACTATTATTTAATTTTGTGATATTTTATTTTATATTTTAAAGAATTTATTTATTATTATTGAAACATGTCGTTTTGAGAATAAGTCAAATTTTAATTACAAAACTGCCACACGTGTTACATTTTTCTAGATTCACTGGCATCACCGCCTCCATCAAACACCACAACCCCATCCCTGTTTCAACAACCAGCGACCGCATCATCACTGACCCCGCCGCTGCCGACCGGCCACGCCGTCGTCGCCCTGCCTGCCCTTCCCTTCCTTTCACCTTCTTCTCTTACCCTACCCCGGTTGGTCTGCCGCCACCTTTGCCTTATTTCGTAGAGTGCTGCTGACCTGGCCACCACCACCTTGTCACCGTCCGGTCAGTCACCTCTCCCACCAACCGTTCTTGCCCTTTCCCCTGTCTAGCTCGTCCCTTCCTACCTTTTTCCTTAGAGTCGCTACCGGCAGTGGCAATTCACCACTACCACTAGCCAATTTTCGGCCAGTCGCCACAATCAAACCACCTATCCCACCTAACCCTAGTCCTAGCCCTCCTCCTTGTCGTGTGGCCGCTGCCACCCTCGACACCATTGGCAGCAACTGCCACAACTGGCATACATTGTTGTGATATTAGAAGTGTGATCATATTCATCATCTTTTATTTCATACGTACATCACATAGTTAGGATGGGCATTCGTGTCTAATTTGGTTATACAGGTACAAAGTAGGAGTTTGTCATTTAGGTGCAATACCTTGCATGGAGCTTTTACCAAGTTTGTTTAGGACTCACCCCTTGTTTATCGTTTCTTTTGTGGTGATTTGATTTATTATTTCTAGGACGAGTTAAATCGTATTTTATTGGATCACATTTAACTCAGGTCATTTAGTCGAATAATTTTTCAGATTAATAAACCTCAAGGATAATCTCTTGAGTCTGATTTAGAAAACATGATCTACTGCAAGTTTCTTTCAGGCCTATTATATAAATCCCTTCTCATGCCTATATATAATTTTATCAAGTTTTTAGTAAGACGAGACATGGTGAAACCGATTTGCACGTACCAAGGACAGGTGCACATGTCAGTCACAGTGGGCTTCGAATTAGTAAGAGGGTTGTTCCATTCTTGAAGGATTTCCATTTCCGAAGGATTTTGACAATACCACATGTTAAGTTTTCTCACATCTAGAAAAACGTGTAAGTTTATGGGTACTATTTAGTACAATGGACGTCCAGATGTGGTTCAAAAGTATTGAAAGTGACTACATGAAAATACTCGATACTCATGCTCAAGGCTAGAACAAATATGGAGGAAATAAGAAGGCTTAAGATATACTGATAGTTCCAAGGGATAGAAAAGAAAGATGAGAAAATGTCAAGAGAGGCATCCAGACCAGTTAGCTAAGGATGCTTTTAGTTTCGTGGCACAATGGCTTACCAGTAGATGCCCTTTAAAAAGTTGAGCAAAAATTATATATGGTTGTCTTTAAAATGAGAGCCAGCTCTTATTGGCTAGATTGTATAATTATTTTTTGACCAATAACACTTATTACTGACGTATTTTTATATATGTGTAAGTAAGGAACAAAAATATGATATGTCACTCTAGCGAAGGAGTAGTGACTACTATGTATGCACACAAACCTGGCTAAAGATGTTTGGATTGTTGTGTTTTGATTATGATGTTTTAGTTTATAATATAATGTTTTATGATGAACTGATAATAATAATGTTTTGAGATTGATATGTCAATTGAGAATGACATGACATACAAAATAAACAAATGAGTCAATACCTAGTATACGATTTTATTGATATAACTTTAGTATGTTATGAAATGAAGTGTTGTGTATGTTGTGATGTTTAGGGGACATTATGTTCATTTTATTATAGAAATTTTATCGATTTTATTGTTATTATTTTTTAGTATAACGATATTTATCTTCCATCTTAATACGCTTAAAATAGAATTATTCGAGTTATGTTGGGTTGACTGAATTAATTGGGTGACCCGTAATATTCTGATTCGGTTCACTAATGAGCTAGATTTGGGTTGATACAATAATATTTTAAATTAAATTCTAAAATACATTGCTAGATGCAATATAAAATATATTTTTTCTAATATTTAAAATATAACAACGTCTCCTCTGTCCATCGATGGTATGCACTCTAATTCTCATTTTTCAATTTTCGGCGCTACATGCACAAGAAAACATTTTATCTGCTCATTATCGTTTTTGTTGTCAAGTGACGAATGATATGCTTTAACTAGTGGCACTTTATCCCAAATTCTCTTTAATTACTTAGCAAATCATTCAAGCATTTAGATCATAATTTAATTAAAACTTTATATTGATTTTTTAAAAAAACACTCCTAATCAACTTCATTCTAGGACTTCCTAAATCAAACTCTAGAGGTGACTTCATCAGACAAGACTTCACAACTGACTTTGTTTAATACCCGAAGTCAAATTAAAAAAGCTATCAATTTTTTAATCTAAATCCATATTTTAAAGTGATATAAATTATATATTTATCAATTTTAAACTTTAATAAGAGAAATATATGTTCCTTTTATACAACTTTTTATCGGCTATGTTAAAAAAATGATATGATAACTTCAAGGTAGTTTAGGATCAGAATTGACTCCACCCTGTATCCAGCCGGGTTAAGTCCGAGTCTGAGTTTTGAAATCTCCTTTGGATTCTCCAAAGGTTCCCACAATAATCACATTTCATGCACGATAATTAGGGTAATGGAAGACTTTTTTCTCTACCTCTCTCCATTCCATACCCACAAAAGCGAATTAAGCAATACATTAAGCAAGAGCTCCAAGACCTTAAATTTAGATACGAGGTACCATTTCCTTGGTTTTCACAAGATTATATATATACTTACACCAAAATCTTATCACGAATTTTATGGGTTGATGATTTCACTTTTAACATAGATGGAAGAAAGCACTCAAACATAATTTGATTTATGAATTTGGTTCAGGAAGTGTAAACAAGGTTGAGGAGTCAATTAAAGTGAACAACAAGAAAGGAACAATTTGTAAAGTGGATAGAAAAGCCTCATAAATTGTCGGTGACGGATTCCACATTTTCTACTTTGAACGGTCTCATCCTTAGCCCTATCCTTTGTCTGCAAGCATAACCTGAGCGTCCATCCCTTGATGTCTGTCTCATATGCATACATTAATGTCTGTGAACGCACATCATCTCTATGATTATGATTAGTTTCAACATATTCAAATAAATTCTTAATTGTCAATAAAATTCATATTTTACATATTAAAACTTGTGACTATTGCTCGTAAGGGAGAAAAAAATTAAAAGACGGTTTTTTTGAGAAAATTTTTTATTTCGTAGAAGTACCCGGCAGATTCAGACGAATTTAAGTAAAAAAAACTTTGCTGCTGAGTGATTTTCTTAAATAGAAAACAAAATTTGATACGCTAACTTTTATTTATATATACCATTTATTGGTGGTTACAAAAGGTGCCACAAATATAAAGACATGTACCAACCTTTTTCTTTTACAATGTCACAAGGTCCGAACCCCATCAAGCTCCATTGTTTCCGATCCAAGATAATCTTCCATCATATCTTGTTTTATTTTCCTCATCTTTTCATGTACCAACTGCTTCTCTCCTAACTCCCTTTTCTTCCCTTATAAGAGCCTCTTTATATGTTCTTCAATTCGCATTCTTGATAGATAATTAAACAACAAGGCTCCATTCCTCTTATCCTCAGTTTAACTTAGCTGATCCTTTTTCATGCCAAGTTCATGGACATCAAGGCTTGTTTGGTCTCTTTCATTCTCATTTCCACCATTTTCTTCATCCTCTTTATCCCACCTTACTTCACCACTTTCATCAACACCAAATTGGTCCGGCAAACCGGCGAACCACCACTGTTGCGGTCGCGGCCACAGCCGCAACGTTTTCCGGTCAGCTTCGCTTACCTCATATCAGCCTCAAAGGGTGATGTGGGCAAGCTAGAAAGAGTCCTCAAGGCAGTTTACCACCCGGCCAATTTCTACCTCCTCCACCTTGACCTCGAGGCAACGTCCGGCGAACGCCGGCGGCTCGTTAGTTTCGTGTCCGACGATCCAATCTTCGTCGAGACGGGCAATGTGTGGATCGTCCGGAAGTCGAATCTGGTCACATACAGAGGCCCCACTATGCTGGCCAACACCCTCCATGCCATGTCCATGCTGCTCAAAGCCTGCCATTGGGACTGGTTCATTAATCTCAGTGCTACTGATTATCCATTGATAACTCAGGATGGTAAGTTTCAATCTTCTTGTTCATCATTTTTAATGATTCTGAGGAGAGGGCATATAGTATGTACTATAAATGTAAAAGTAATTCTAAACAAGTTTTGCATTGTTCAGATCTGATTTATGCCTTCTCCAAGCTGCCAAGAGACCTCAACTTCATTGACCATACCAGTCACCTGGGGTGGAAATTGTAAGTTCATTCTTTCAAAAATAATATTTGGATATGCAGTATTAATGGTACTCTTAGTGATCATACTAATTGCTAAGCAGGAATAATTGATAGGTGTTAGTATATGAATGTTCAATTTTTTTGTCATTTAATCTACCAAGCTTAATTAAACCATGTATTTGTGCCACTTTGAGCACATCTAACATTTTGAGCTTTCTTTTTTCACACTTATAACTTTGCTTTGAAAAGATTTCAAATGATTTAAGGATGGTTTGGAGTTATATTGATTGTTATGGTCTTAGTTCAGGAAGGGCTAAACCAGTGATGATAGACCCTGGTCTCCACAATTTGGAGAAGTCAGATATTGTGTGGGCAAATGAACAGAGAGCTCTGCCCACTGCCTTCAAACTTTACACAGGTATGCAATTAATTATGAATCTATACTTTATACAAAACAAAAATGTGAAATACAATTTTGTATGTATATGGCACCTACATCTACCATTGACATTCAAGCTAGTGGTTAGTAAAAATAAGCCTGTCGTCTTGATTTGCTATCATGGTTCTGTTGGATTGAAGAATGAAAAAATCTACAAATAGAGCATCATTTTCTTGAGTCAACTCATAGACAATGCCAGCCCACGTTCGCACTCATGATGGCCTCGATCCAAGCTCAATTTCTCAGTGATGAAGTTGATAATTTTTACACATTTAGAGATATGATTGATGTCATATTTAATTTTATTATTTTTATACGAAATAATCATTCGAATCCTTACGTTTTATCAATAATGTTCCAAGAATCATCATTAGCCTACTCTGATCCTCTTTGCTTTTACCCGTCAAGTTTCTCATATATTTTACGTTGTTATTGAAGGCTTCATCAATAAATGGTATATTGTGATTGTAATAATCAATTACTAATCAAATTAACGTATATCTGTAATCAATTAAATCCGGTTATCTCCTTGGTTTGACTGCATATATAATTAATGTACATATATAATTCATTTGCTTGTCCAAAAATTTAATCATATTTTACAGTATTCTACATCTCTTTTTTTTTTGAGTTTTTAAGTCCAGACTACAGTGATAATGGCATTCAATTTTCTGTTTTTTTCTTACAAAAAAAATAAAAACAAAAGTAAGTTTATCACTCCTATTTAATAAATAGAACGGGAATCGACATTAATTTTGTTACAATTACACTTGCATTTCATCCAAATATCCGTGATATTCTGCTTAAATCTTAATTAAACCATAATACCTTATTTTCTTCTTCTTCCTGCGTGCAGGATCTGCATGGATGGTGTTGTCTAGAGCATTTGCAGAATACATAATCATGGGATGGGACAATCTCCCAAGAACTCTCCTTCTCTACTACACCAACTTTGTCTCCTCCCCAGAAGGCTACTTCCACACCCTCATCTGCAACTCCAAGCATTACATAAACACGAGTGTCAACCATGACCTCCACTACATCAGTTGGGATCATCCGCCCAAACAACACCCAAGAACACTCAAAATGAAAGATTTTAGAAGGATGATCCTTAGTGGTGCTGTCTTTGCCAGAAAGTTCACGGAAAACGATCCAGTTCTAGATCGAGTCGATCGCAATCTTCTTCGTAGATACAATGGGAAGTTTAGTCATGGTGGATGGTGTTCGCAAGAGAAAGGTGGTAGTAATGAAACCTGTTCTGGTAATTATAGTGCCGGGGAGGGTTCATATCATGGGTTAAGACCTGGCGGTGGATCAAGGAGATTGAAAACTTTATTAAATAAGCTCTTGTCCACTAAGAATTTTAGGAGAAAACAGTGCAGGTGACTCTTTGTTTTCTTTTTTCTTAATCTTTACTAGGTAAATATATACTCGGGTTGTCCACAGTTTAATTTACAAACAATAGTTTAATATGCTTATTACTATCCCCTAAAGCTAAGTTAGTAATCTAAGAGGGTTAAGAGCTTGATCGATGCGTTTTGAGTTAGGTTTAGTTCGAGCCAAGGTTATTATTATATTCGAATGAAGTGAACAGAATCCGACGGTTGATATTCTATAAAATATATTATATTTAGTTCGAGTCGGTTAATTTTATGACAAAATTAACATGACATATCAACCGGCAATAATAGCAACAACTTTGCTTAATCTAGTCTTAGGACCATTTTAATGGTTCCCATATAAGGGAAATAGATCAAACAAACAAATGAACAAAACAAAGCTCAAAGCATAACAACATAGAAGCCCAACAACTATCAACTCAACGTAAACTCGGAAAGCAAACTCAGCTATGTACCAGAGCTTTGAGCCAAATTATGACAACCACACACAAGTTATAGATATTTGTTTGGGCACAAAACTTTTTTCGACTATATTTTATGGGCATGGTCCTTAAGATCGACGAGGTCCATTAGAAAAAAAAATAGAGTCATCAATTTCACAACTTTCCTACCCTATTAGCTTTCCCACCACATATATGAGATGCCTTGTAACTTCTAGTTCTTCTTTTATGATTTGTCAATTCCATATTTATACAATATACATCTATATTAATAATCCATGCAAGCATGCATTTCGTAGCTAGAGATACGGAAAAATGAGTGTTAGTAAATTTTCATAAAAAATAGAGCTCAGCATGTACAATGAACAAAGTGGTATTTTCATGTCTTTAGTTATTACTATACGGAACGTCCCGCCGCGACACATGTCTTACACAATTTATTAAAATGTGTACATTGCGTAGTGCGTACAGTCAGGTTCTATACTACTATAAACCGTAATACTTTGTTTTGAGTTGGAATTATAATTCTTTATATTATTAGTAAATATTACATGATTATATGATTTAGGATTTTCATTTACGAAATTGCAAATAAATATACTCAAACTATTTTTTAAAAAAATAATGCCAATTTAATTGTTTCTTATTTTTAAGTACTAATGTGGGGTTCATTTAGTAATATTAAAGAATAATTTTATGTAAATATTAATTATTTAGTTTATAAGCTTTATATTTTTAATCATTGTTTAAGATATTAAGATGAGAGTATTATTATTTTAGATAGGGAAAATAATCAATTGAAAGGCCTTGGTTGTAATTATAATTTTAAAACTCTTTTTACTCTAAAGACTCTATGGACCGACTTTACTCTGTAGCTTATCGAGTCAAACTCAATAAATGACTCAATACTCACCGATTTATAATTGATTTTTTGAGTCAAATAATAAAATTATCAAAATATATTATTATTTTTAGATTAGTTAAATCAACAATTTTAAATTATGTAAATTATATATTTATCAAGTTTTAAGTATCAAAAGATCAATATGTACAAATTTAATATATCTATTTATTTACATAATAAAAAATTTTAATATAAATAATTCTGAGTTAACTCTAGTCCATAACATGTTGAATCAAGTTCGAGTTTCTAATTTTTAAACTATGGTTGTAAGTAGAGAAAGATAATAATACCAACTTATTCTTGAAATAACAAAACTATTATAATAATATTTAACAAGAGGCGATTTCTTCAAAATTGATTGTTGTTAAAGCTATATTCATATTAGTTGTAAAGTTGTATAGCATACTAGTTGGCACAGCTTGTAGCATAGATAAATTTTAATTTTACATGTAAACTCTCATTGAATAATGAGATACACTATAATTAAAAGATGAAGTGAATTAATTTGAAACATGTGACCTTCGATAGTATGAGATATTATTATTATTATTTTTTTATAAAAGGTTAAAACTGCAGGTTAGCAAGGTCGAACCCATGGCCCTTCTAATTGGGAGGTATTATTATTATTATTTTTATTAGTCAAATTTCATGTTTTTAATCACAATTTAATATTGGATTTTTTTATTAATAAAGAAAAGATTATGATTAATCTTTAGATACGCCCAAAAAGAAAAACGTGGAGAACGCTGCAAGTACGAGACTCATGTGTCACGATTGCCCATCAAAATCCTTGTCTGTTGGATTGATGGCCAATATGAACTGCCATTAAAATCCTTGTCTGTTGGATTGATGGCCAATGTGAACAACGAAGTCCCGCTCGTGATTTTTCTGCTCTCGTCCTCACAAGCGGGTATTCATCACCAGTTCGACTTCTCATGCTTTCTTTATTTTCACTTATAATTTCTATCAAGCAAGCAAAACTTATCACAATTCACAGGATATATTTAAATTAAAACTTATGAATAACTAGAAAAACACCCACACAATGCATGGAGTAAAATAATCAATAGAGATTAAAAAAATAGAAATATTTTATAGTCATATTCATTAAAAAATATTGTCTAATGAATAGTCATTTAGTTTTTAAAATAATATTAAAATAATCATCAATTTTAGACATGATTAAATAAAAATAATTTTAATTACAGAAATATAGAAAAATTTTCATTTTTAAACTTCAATTAGAACGGATACCATACAATTAAAAAGGAAAATATATAAGAACAAAAATTAGAAAAAATAGTTGAAGAAGTTTTGTTTTAAAAAAAAGATTATTGAAGGAAGGAATTACAAAAATGATATGAAAATGAGTTTGAAAAAAATGATAAAAAATGACTGAGAATTGAAAAAATAATTTAATAACACTAAACACAAAAAATAAAAAATAATATTTTTTTCATACTTTAAATAAAACAAACTTTATAAATTTAATAAGAGAAATTATATATAGTTTTAAATATACAAGAATAAAAATAATTTAAAATAGTTGAATAAGAATTTTTTTATAAAAAAAAAGGTCATTGAAAATGGTCTGCAAAGGTGATAACAAAAATCATTACTTAAATTGATTTTAAAAAATCATATTAATGAGATACCACATGAAATGAATACAATGAGAATTATTTTTTTAAAAAAAGTTCGATGGGTCTTAAAAATTAAATGAATAGATCTAAATAACATACCACCATGTTCCTATATCTTCCACTGAGAGATGCATAGGAAAATTTTTGAGAGAAAAATCAGAATTTATATGTAACTTGTTGGATGGAAAATGATGCAACCCTCGAGATATAATAATTTTAAAGAATCATAAACCAAGAAGTGTAACATTTTATCAATAAGTACATCCTATAAGAGTACTCTTTCTAAAGAGGGTAGGGGACACATGAAACAAATACAATGAGAATTATTTTTTAAAAAAAGGTTGGATGAGTCTTAAAAATTAGATGAATAAATCCAAATAACATACCCCCATATTTCTCTTTCATCCAATAATGAACTATCAAATTGGGTGTGTGATCTTTAGGGAAAAAAGAAATAAGATGCATAGGAAAAATTTTAGGAGAAAGATCAAAATTTATAAAAAAATTTTGGACGAAAAAGGATGCAACCCTCTAAATATAATATTTTTGAATCGAGAGGTACATCCCATAAGAATACCCTTTCTAAAGAGGACACTTTTTCATAAGGGGACACCATAGTTGCAAAATTCGGCCAATTCAGAGTGTTATCGGCCAAGTTAATAAGGCTCATCGGAAAACCATGCAAAAAATGAGACGAGAAGGCTTTCCTCAAAATCAAACCAAGGAGATCTCACTGCCGGTGTGGTCAACGTCGTGATTGTGGGGATCGGAGTCGTCCGGCCAGGTGGGAGCCTTAAGTGGCGGGTGGGGTTGCTCCTTCTCATCGTTGGAGTCGCCGTCCATGGCGCCGGCGGTGGGGGAAGGGGTGAGGGGTGAGGGCGAGGCGTCAGGCCGGGGGTGTCAAGGGTGATGGCGTGGGGGATGAACGGGCAGGGGCAGCAGCCCTGTCGGCAGGCAGCGGGGAGAGGAGATCTCGTTGCTGGCGAGGTTGGCATCATCGTTGGTGGCATTGGAGTCATCATCGTGGGGGATCGGAGTTGTCCATCTGGGTGGGGGCCTTGGGCGGTAGGTGGGGTTGCTCCTCCTCATCGTTGGAGTCGTCGTCCATGGTGCTGGCGATGGGGGAGGGACGAGGGGCAGGGCGAGGTGTCAAGTCAGGGGTGGCGAAGGTGATGTCATCGGGGGAGGATGGGGCAGTGGTGGGCGGTGGCAGGTGGCCGAGGGTGGTGGCGGCATGCGGGTGTCTTGGGGCGGTGCAAGGGGGGGCGGGATTTTGACCGATTCAAGTGGACCAATTTTTAATGAATCGGTCTCATTCATTAAATCTGATTCAACATCCAATTCCAAGTTTTGCAACTACAAGGGACACATCTCATAGTTGTACTCTTCTTTAAATAATTGTATTTACTTAAAAGTAATGAGACACATCTCGTAAGAGAACCCCTTTTAAATTTACATCCACTTAAAAGTAAGGAAAAAGCAGTATCCTTTTAGAGTAAATCTTGGGAAAAAAATTCCTTCACTTATTATAGTTAGGTATTAGATATACATAATATTAAGTTTATCAATAACATTGAAAATTATCTTAAAAGATAATACTAATTATTGTTTTTAAATAAAAATATCAAATATTTATTTAATTTTAACAAAAAAGCATTTTTTTAGAATGTATTTGTTGTAAACAAATATTAAATATAATTTAAATTTATGCTGCAAATAAGTAATAATCTTAATTGAGAAAGTAATAATAAGTCCAAAACTTTAATTTGAGTAAAATTTTAAATATACTATAAGATTTTCCTAATAATAATAACAATAATAAATAAATAGAATTTTGAATTAGATAAAATTCCTAAATTAAGTTTATATTATTAAGGAACAAACTTTGAGTCAAATCATATGAATATAAATATCTATGTAAAATTTAGCAATTTTTTTTAAAATTCCTAATTTGGATAGTATTATACTTCCAAATTTTCCTAATAAATAATAATAATAATAGGAAAATTACATTAAATATTAATAGGAACATAGAGTTATTGTAGGGCCAAAATCAACTATAATGTAGGAAAGACTGAAACATGATAAGCACGAGATATGCCCCTGCGCTTTAATGTAAAAGAGACTGATCTGAACTTCCTCCTCTATCATTCTCCTTTTCCATACTATGTGCTACCAGTGTAATGGGGAGTAGTTCTACGTGATTAACTTAGAATAAAAAATAAGTACTTTATACAGTCAATAGGTTAGGGTTTTATTGCTAGTAGTTTTTCCTAGCTCAAGCTAGCTTTGCACTGGTTTGGTTAGTTGAGTTGTAGTTCAAGACGGTCAAATTTTTAAACCATAAGTATGAGCCCAGATGACCATGTGAGCATATCATAGAGGCAAAGTATGCACCAATGTACAAATAATAGCATCTGTTAAGCTGCAGTAGTCATGAGTTACTAGAATATAGTCAAGGCATACAAGTTTCAGAGAGAGAGCAGCTAGTTGTTAGAATTTTAGTTCAGATTTAAACCATTGCTACGTTTAATATCTGTTTGGAGTTTTTCAGGTTATCTCTTTCACATGCATCATAGAGATTTTTGACTACCAGATAACCCTAATGGATATAAATACACACACCCCTAGATAGGTCCCACTAAGCCTGTAGAATGTTCGGTGCCTAATCATGCCATGTGGCAAGATTAGAGCTATCCACATCAGCCCTAGCTTCCCTCCCACCTTCCTAAACATCTTTCAACATTTTTGGACCATTTTGACCTAGCCGCTGCCACCACTTTGCCTCACCGTAAACAGGCCTCCGGCCGCCTAGGCCACCATCATCATGAACGTTGCATGGCCGACTATTGAACCGGCTGTAGCTCTAGCCCCGACATCATAGGCCACTAGCAACACCATTTTGATTGTTGATTTCCACCACCGCCATCACCTTTTTCACTGATATTCCGCACTAGCAATCCTCCTCTTCCATCACTGACTACTCAAGTAAGTTGCTCTCAATGTGTCAGAGATTTTGATCCCAGCATCGACTGATCGCTGTCACCACATTGGTCGTCAACGACTGCCTCTTTCTTGCTGGTTTTCTCTCCTCTTTGCTGCTATTTTTTGGCCAGTTCCACTGCAAATCTGGCCAGCATTCCCACCATTGTCTTCCCCATCACCGACTCCGTCAATCCCGACTAGTGGTGACTATTGCCGATTTCTAGCAACATGCATTATCGAACTGATGTGACACCATTGTACCCATTTACCGTGTTCACGTTCACCTACCCAGTCATGTTCAATTGCCAATTTGATTGTTTGCTTGCCATGCCCACATCCATGACTGTTTGCCAAATAGACTCATCTGAGTCAACTCAACCAACTCAAGCCACCTCACCCAATTGACTCAACAACTTATTTTTGCCCATTTTTTTACCATTTTTGGTATTATGAGACTCCTTACATCAATTTAGATGCATATTCACGAGAGTGAGAATCACTCACATCCCTTGCTTTTGCACAAAGTATCAGTTACACCTCCTATGTTTTAAAAATGATTACTTACACCCTTGGACTTTGATACCATTAGTGAGTAGTTAAATATTGATGATGTGGCCAAAATTGAATAATGTTTTAATTTGATGATGTGGCAAACTTGAACATGCCATTGAGAAAATATATTTTAGTACCAATTTGCTAACCTATAATGTTTTAATGTAATAAAAATATATGGACTCTAGCATTATTAATAAATAGTTAAATATTAATGATGTGACTAAAATTGGATCAAATCTTCCCTTGATGACATGGAAAACTCAGACACATCATTAAGGGTGTAAGTTATTTTTACTTTGAAGAAAATAGTGTCCATATATATTTTTCTTGATGAAGTATCTGAGTTTGTCACATCATCAAGTTAAAATGTTGTCCAACTTTAGCCACATCATCAATACTTAACCACTTAATAAGTATGTTAGAATCCATATTCACCACTTACTAACAATTTTAGAGTACATATATTTCTATTTTATCAATACATTAATAGGCTAGGAAATAGTTCTACATTGTATTTTTCTTGATGACATGTCCAAATTTGTCATATCATCAAATTTTAATATGGTCCAACTTTTGCATGTCATCAATATTTTGAAGGTATTTACGTAGAAGAAAACTAACTAAGATTACTTAAATAAAGAAGTTAGACCACAAAAATCTTTAAATTCTTATAAGATTACAAGAATGGACAAAATAACGAAAATGATTTAGCACAAATAAGTAAATCAAATAAGTACAATTGAATGCTAATCAAGGCAAATAGGAAACCCAATCAAGTGTCGTGTGTGAGGTAACTATCAAAAGTTCAAGTTCACAAAGGTACTTGCTTTGGCAAATTAATCAAACTATACAAGTCTCTCAGCGAGTTTGACCTCATTCACTTATTTCTTTAAACTGATCAAGTCAAACACAAAAGAACTAAATAAAGTGTACAACAAAGTAAATCAAAATAAAAGCAAGCACATAAACAAGGAAGAGAAGAGAGAAGACACAAAGGATTTTTCAAGAGGGTTGGAACTCTTACTCCTCTCTTCTATCCCACTAAGTCCTTTGATGGGATATGTCTTCTTAGCTTTACTATGGCAACCAATTAGTACCACTTACAAGTAACTACAAGGACTCCTTTATAAGAACTCACCAAGTGCTAAGGAAGCTTGCACTCCTAATACACTAGGAGCCTTCAACAAGCCTTACTCTACAATCACCAAGTGTCAAGGATCCTTGCAACCTACAAGCCTTCCTTCTCAAGTACCCACAAAGTGCCAAGGTTTTACAAGCACCAAGTGCCAATGAATCCTGCAACCAGCTCCTAACACCATAAGAGAAACTACCACTTGAAGCTAACTCTCCTTTACCAAGCTCACACCTTGAGCCAAAGTAGTCTTCAATCTAAGCACTCTCTTTCCCTAAGCTAAATGCTCACA
This sequence comes from Piper betle, assembly GCA_033002965.1. Classification (NCBI taxonomy): domain Eukaryota; kingdom Viridiplantae; phylum Streptophyta; class Magnoliopsida; order Piperales; family Piperaceae; genus Piper; species Piper betle. The sequence goes on from JAURVB010013024.1 coordinate 32,489, forward strand.
CAATCTCAACACCTTTGGTGTTTACAAATCAAGCTCACACACTTCAATCTTGACTTACTACAACCCTCTCTTAAGATTTACATAATCAAAGCATTATAAATATGTCTATTCTTTGTACATAAGTTTAAGTAATTCTTCTACTTCGAGGATAAATTCTCTGGGTGCCTCATAAAAGGAACTCCTATTTCTTCCACTTCCACTTACTCCACCTAACCCATTGGCATTTCCCCCACTTAAAAGGTGTTTTTTGACCTAAAAGGTGTTTTTCGACTAGCCAATGGCCGAACTCCATCAATCGCCACTACTACCATGCTCCCTATCGCTTGGACCATCGATCCCGACCAGCAGCGATGGGCATGCTAGCGGCTGCCTTGCCCAATTACTCGTGTTCGAATCCCCTTGCTCGCAACCGTGTCCGCTTGTTTGAGACCTGTTCACCTACCTAGCAGTCTTGCTGTCATGGTTGAGCCCGCGTCCATGTCCACTGTGTCCAGCCCAACCCAACCAGCAACTAACTTGGACCAAATTGACTCGGCCCGACTTAGTCTGATTTGCCCAGTAGACTCGGTTACCTTTTTCAGCCCGTCTTTGCTTGTTTTAGTCAATTTTTTTACTATTTTTTGTTTCGAAGTGCGAGCTCGCCATAGATGTGTCGTCACACTTGGAGCTTGGACCTTAGGTCCTTTAGGACTCTTCTCGGCTTTATCACCCTATTCTATTGTAGGTTTGATTTCAATATTGTAAGACCTTTTAAGTGGCTGTTTTATTGGATACAGGTCATCTAGATGTATTTTACTTTCATGATTAATAACACTCGAGGATGAGATCCCTAGTATTATTTTTTGAACATAGCTTTACCTCACATTGCCTTTGAGCCTACTTATCCGATCCCTTTCCTAGCTCTATATATAATTTTTATCGAGTTTTGAGTGAGCCAAGAGTTGATGGACTTGACCTTGCGCATACTTGGAGCGGGCACATACGTAGGTCGTAACGGGCTCTTGATTAGTAATTGGGTTGTCCTGTTCCCGAGGGATCCTGACATCTTTATATCTTGAGCTTCCTCACACCAAGAGAAGGATGGAGCAGGCAGGTTCTGTTGTGTACAACGTATCTCTAAACTTGTTGTATCAAAGGGTACTAAAGGCAACTGCCTAAAAGTACTCGGCCTTTGTGCTCTTGGTAAGGCGTTATATGGTAGTTTGGAGAGGGCTAGGATATGTGTTTTTTCCTTAGAGGAACTAGTTATTGCTAAGAGAGACATTTATCGAGTGAAACAGTACCAATTCAATTTGTGATGCTAGTGAGTATGGAGCTTGATAGCTCCTTAGTAGATGCCTTTTAAGTGTTCCCATGGAGATTATATATTGTTTTCCTTCCTTGTGGAAATCAAATTCCTCTTGCTAGTATGTACTAGTTATTTTTAGACCAGTGACACTCATTGCTAACATTTTTCCTCTTATATATGTAGGTTTTATATTCTTGTGTGTTGCCTTGGTGGAAGGATAGATAGTTGCTATACACACTTGTGCTCAATGAGCCGTTGTTTCCTTTGCTCTTTTATCTGTGTTTGATGTGTGTTTATATATTTACTTTGATGTATCATGATGTATGCTCTAATTTGCTTTTGTAATAGAGGATCACACATGGTATCAAGTCTATTATTGAGATATTCAGATTTCAGCTTAAGTAGTTACTTTAATGTATTCATCCCCTTATTTTACCTATTAATATTTTTGGTTGTTGTTGAGTGTTGAGTGTTCATATGTCATGTCATTGCACGTAGCCTCTTATTAGGTCGTTGCATGCATCCATTCATCATTCTTGTTGAGTGTTGGTTATGCATTAGTGGTGTCTTTCTTTCTTTAGATGCCAAAGGGTTCCTTTGGTCCGTTTCGTATTCGAGTCTTACAGATTAATTGATTTTGATGTGAGTCAACTCAATAGTACCAGTTCTAATCTGGTTCTTAGGTGAATCAGATTCGGGGTGTTACAAAGGCCACTTGATTCTCCATAGAAGTCATCCTTCTCTCTAAGGCCTCATGCTCCAAAGTCACAATCTTTGATGAATTCTTGAGCTTCATATTTTTTTGCTATCTTCAGAGATTCTTCATAAAGTGCTTCAAAGGCCACTTAGAATTCTTTAAAAATTTCCCCTGAGTAGCATGAAGGTGAGGTGTTCATCTTGAGTAACCACATTTTGATACCAATTGAAAGCATCTATGCGAGAGAGAGCTAATTAAGATCACTTAAACAAATAAGTTGGATCCCCATAATCCTTAGACCTTTATAAAATCAACAAAATAACGAAAATAATTTGGCACAAATAAGTAAAGCAAATAAACACAATTAAATACTAATGAAGGCAAATAGGCAACCAAATCAAGTGTGCTATGTGAGGCAACAATCACAAGTGCAAGTCCACACAGATAGTTGCATTAGTGAATTAATCAAATTATATAAGTCTCTAAGTAAGCTTGACCTTGTTCACTTAGTTCTCTAAACCGTTCATGTCAAATACAAGGGAATTAAGTGAAGTGTCCAAAAAGTGAATCAAAATAAAAATAAACACATAAAGAAGGAAGGGAAGAGAGAAGACACGAGAGGTTTTTCTAGAGGTTTGGAATTCCTACTCATCTATTCTAGCCTACCAAGCCTTTTGGTTGGGTAAGTCTTCTTAGTTTAACTATAGTGGCCAACTTGTACAACTTATAGGCAACTACAAAGAATCATTCACAAGCACCCACCAAGTTGTCAAGGAAGATTGCATTCATAACACCCTAGGAGCCTTCAACAAACCTTCTCCCACAAGCACCAAAGGCTAAGGATCCTTGCAACCTACAAGTCTTCTTTCTCAAACAAAGCTCTCTTCATCATCTATCTACTTAATAGATGAAGATGATAGATAATTTCTTTGAGAAAGTAACATGTACATTTATGTTGAAGCAAGCATCTTATAAAAGGAGATGATAAAAAGAGTAATAATGAAGAAAGAAATGAAGTATCAATAACGAAAGAAATGAAGTATCAGTAATGAAGCAAGCATAGTATACTTTATGATAAACTTTTTTTGTTTTATTTGATATATATATATATATATATATATAAAATATATAATTACTTGTTAAATGTTTATGTCCACTATAATATAATTTTGATTAAATAGTTACATAAATTTACTTTTTTATCTTATTATTTAATTCGATTATTCGGTTACCGAACAAAAATAGTTCAGTTCGGTTTGGTTTCCGTTATGAATTAAATCGTGCCACAAAAAATAATAGGGTTTATATGGTTTGGAACAGACTAACCAAATGCTCACCCTTGGACCAAGCCCCTCCTTATTCAGATTTTTTAATTAGATCATGCTACTTTGAAATCAATGGTATTTTTCGCAACAGTCCAAAGGGGTTGGTTTACCTTTGGGCATGCATTATTTGCTTTGCTCTTCTCTTTCGGCCACATTTGGCATGATGCTAGAATTTTACTTAAAATTTTAGGCAGAATGAGAATTGTCGTTTTTTTTACTTCTCCATGGGTAATGACAAGATGTTTGAGACCACACAAGATATGACAGGATGTTTGAGACCACACAAAATAGTAAATGAAATACTGAAATTAAAAAATTATTAATATTTAAGAAAATTTGTATTATTTAGTGTTACTCTGGAAATGAAATCTTTCCTCATTCGATTTTATATTAATTTTAGATATATAGAAATTGGTGGTTAGAAATCGTGGCTTGCATGGGGACCAAGGTACGTGGAGGAGCTAAGACTGAATAGTAATGTTCTCAGAGGCCGGGTACGATGAAAGTGACTTATCAGCTTTTTTTATTCAAGAAACGTGAAACATGTGGTCGATGTGGATAAAAGCTAATTATATGTCAGTTTTTTTATTTTAAGAAAAGCAAATTACATCTCAGTTGATCATTTTGGACTTGTCCAAGGGGTGGGCATGGAAGACCAGCCAATTAAAAATAAATCAAATATATAATTGTGTATGACTAGCCAATTATGATAGTATAAAAATAAATCAAATATAGAAATTTTTTTGTCTGACCGAGCGATTCGTGTATGACCAGCCAATTATGACAGTATAAAAATAAATCAAATATATAAATTTTTTTGTCTGACCAAGTGATCGTGTATGACTAGCCAATTATGACTATATAAAAATAAATCAAATATAGAAATTTTTTTGTCTAATCAAGCGATTAATAAAAAAATTATTAATTAATGATAGTGTTGATATTTTTAAACTTTATTACAAAATTATCATTAAAAATTATTAAACCTAAAGCACACCAACCTTAGATTTTGAACTTTTTAAAGTTAGCGTAATATTTCTTTATTAAAATATTTTTTAAAAATAACTTTAATTTTTATGTTAATTGACATAAGAGAAACTAAGAACAACGAAAAAACTAATGATATATAAATAAGATATTATTTGGGAAAAATTAGTATTTATAACATAAAAATAATTAAATAATACAATAAATATGAGAAGAAAATAATTTCTCACCTTGACCAAATTATGATCGTGACCGACTTGATTGAAGAATTTTAACAGTAAAATACCAAATTTTTATCCAAGGTTAATCAAATCGAAATGGATAATGAGTTATACGGCGTCCAACCAAGTGATGCCTACTGCCTAACAACTATAATACCTGATAAAGTGAGTTGTTCATGTGACACTTTGATTTTGGTTCACCTAAGAATCGAATTGGAAATATCACAATCAAGTCGAGTCATGTCTGAAAGTGCTAATATATAAGACTCGATTAATAATATGGATTGAAATAACCAGCTTGGCATCAAGAAAATGGAAGACATCGCTAAAAAATCGTGAAAACAAATCAAATATGAATAAAAGTATGAAAGAAAATAATTACGTTGAGCTCAAGTGTGTATAACATTTATCTATTCTCCCACCGAAGCCGACTCACGATCACATAAGCTATATATATAATATAAAAAACATCAATAACGAGTGTCACTGGTTCAGAAAATGACTAGTACAAACTAACAAATGAGACCTGAGTCTCATTTAAAAGAAAACCATTATATACTTTTACTAAACTCTTGTAAGGGCATCTACTCAAGAGTTGTAAGCCTTGGCTTACACAATGTCCTGTTCTGACTGGTCAAGTGCCTTAGAAATTTCACACTGGTAAGCCTTGGTTTGAACGATGTCTCATGTTGATTGGTCAGACACCTTGGTGTTTTTCATGCTATCCCACTCTCAGGAAACTCATTATCCTAAAGCTCTCTACATCCTCCGTATAACTCATGGTCCTGAGCAAGAAGGCCGAGTACTCTCAGATCGCCTTCAATGCCCTTTGAACCATATGTCTAGATATGCGTTGTACTGAACAGTACCGTAAACCTCCACGTTTCTTTGGGTATGATGAAACTCAAAATGGGGAATTTTTAGGATCCCTCGAGAATCAAACAACCCTCTCACTAATCCAAAGCCTGCTGTGACTGGCACGTGCACCCACTCATGGTACGTGGTACTTGTTTTCACCATCTCCCATCTCACTGAAAACTTAATAAAATTATATACATGTATAGGAAAGGATTTATATAATAGGCCCAAAAACAACTTGCGGTGGATCTTATTTTCGAAATCAAACTTGAGAGATCTCATCTTCGAGGGTTATCAATCACAGAAGTAAAATATGGCTAAATGGCCCGTGTTAAGTGGGGTCCAATCAAATAGCTACTTAACATGCCCTAGGATCTAGAAATCAAATCAATGATAGAATATAATGATAAATGAAGAAGAGTCCTAATGGACCCGTAGTCCAAGCTCCAAGTGTGTCTGCACATCTATGGCAACCTCGAACTCTAAAACCTACGTTGAAACCCACTGCTAAGTAAAATATTGATGTCTTTATATGATACATGTTCATGGTGTGTGCTCATATCATTAATATATCATAATAAAGAAAACAATGCAAACAAAAGTAATAAATAAATAATCAACGGTGGGTCACGATTGACAGAGGGCATCGAAGTAGAAGGGATGGCAATGGTGATTGGCAGAGCCGGCTACTATTCGAGAAATGGCTAGAAAAGGGAGGAATCGCCGTCGGGTGTGGCGACATCATTGGCGGTGATCGCAGCCACGGCGGTGGTCATAGGTGGTCTCAAAATGTTGGGCTCAATAAGATGAACCTATATAGGTGGTTGGCCTCACCAGAGGCAGCTCGTTGCCGCTAGAAAATAGATTAAAAGCGGTGGTGGGGCTGGGAAACAGCTAAGAAAATTTTGTCGCCAATGACTGCTATGGTGGTGCCAGTGGTGGTGACTGATATGGATCTGTAGCCAGCCACAAGACAATCACGATGGTGCCAATTTGGTGGCTAGGGTCAGTTCAAGGACTTGTCGACACTAGGGTGGAAATCTCCAAAAAATGTGAGAAAATCTCTAAAAAATAGATGGGTGAAAGCTATGGTTGACGTGGACAACTCAGATTTATCATGTGGCATGATCTGAATGTTCAACAACTCATGGGCTTAGTGAGCCCTGCCTAGGGTATATGCAGTGTATATATATATGGATGGAAAGCTCCAATCGAGATCGTCTACCTAAAAGTGACTCTATAGGCTGGAATCAAGGCCAAAAGGCTAAATAGGCCTCGAAACCCTGAACTTAAAATGGTAAAGCCTGCGACTCAATCAAGCTGAGCCTATAGGGGCAATCCGGTAGTCTAAAATCCCTAAGATGCAAGTAAATGAGGTACCCTAATAATCTCAAACGGAAACTAAACGTTGTAACGGTATAGATCTAAGCCTATAACTTGGTATACACTAATAACTCATGTTTTGTTATACCATGACTGAAGTTATCATCTTCATGTCGGGTATACTTAGCCCCCATAACATGCTTATACGGCCACTGGGCCCCATGCTCGTAGTTTAAAAATTGGTCTTGCTCGAACTCGTTCGAACTGACTCGATGGTGACCTGAACCGGGCAAAACTATAATTGGGTAAAACCCTAATATGAAGTTAATGTTTTCCGGTTTTATTAGGAAAAGAAAAAGGACTAGCCTTGTCAATGTCATTACAAAAATGTAATGAGGATGTAACCGGGAAAAAATGTCCTAAGAATGTACATCTTTCCTTGTCAGTCAAAGACTTCTCTAAGTTTTGGCAATTAGTGATTTGACTCAAGAATCAGCCATCAATAATACGAAGCATCTATATATCAACACTTTTAAAATAAATAAATAAAACATCAATATTCAACACGTTAAACAAAGTCACCACTGGCAGTACTCGAAGATGACTCACAGAGCATTTGATTATAATAGAAAATTTTATATAATTTTTTTAAAATATAATTTATCGCAAATTTCTTTTCATTATAGTTATAATAAGTAGAGGAGCTCATAAAATAACGTTTGGTGGTTATAATTATTGAGTCACTTTTGCCCCAAGCATTTGAAAAAAAAAATAGAGATCTACCTCTCTTTTGTATTTTCTAACAGGATTTTCAAGAATGTCAATATTTTGCGAAATATGTATTTTTGCCATTATTTATATGATTTTATATTATTTTAATAAAGAGGCTTAAAAAATACAACTAAACACCCTAATAGATAAATGTACTAACCCTGTAAAATCCTTTTTTAATTTAGTTCGAATCGAAATTATTGAAATAAAACTACTACATATGAAGCTATATAGAGATCAAGCTGCTCCACAAAATTTCAACTGAATGTTTGCCTTGGTGGAGGGGTCGGAGGGGAAAGAAACTTTCCTATGTACTAAGCATGAAAATTGAATATAAAACAAGCCAATATGACTTGTTTATAAGTAGATTATGACCATCACACAAAAGTCGATGAGAACTTTTGGTATCTCATATTTTAATAGTTCTCATCCGCACGTGGATTGCGTGACTAGAGTGATGAAGAAAGTTTTTGTTGCATTTTCTGAATTAAATAGCAATTAATTAATATTTGTTGATATAATAGCACTCATACTTATATATGGTGAACAACAGACCTATTTCCTTACTTTGTTTAGTTATTAAAGTGGGCAATGTCGACGTGTTTTACCTTTCTACACATTTTTTTAATTCGGATATAGTATACCAGCACTATTTGATTTCTTTAGTTGGCAATTTCAATATATCTACTCTTATTAAAAAAAGAAACCTAAATATTGGCATACGATTAAAAATACTAAAATCAGTCAATTAAAATATAATAAATTATAATTAGTGTATATTTTAAAAATTAAAATTTATCTCTTATATATATATATATTTATTTATGTTATCTATCTTGGTATTTAATAAGATATAAAATGAAAATTTATTTTTAACGCTAGAATCTATCTCTAATATAACGTGTGTGCATCGGGCGACATTATGCTTAGTAGAGATAATGGTCGAATAACCCGTTCAACCCAACCATATAATAAAAAGCAAATCATGATTTTTTGAGGTTTTGAAGGATAAGGATCTAACCGAAGCTATCACTTCGTACTCTCAAAAGAAAAAATTTTCAATTGCACCGCCCATCATGGAACCCTACGTACCGCATGTATCACATGCAATTTGCCCAAGCAGGAAGAAGCAGGTGCGTGTGGTGCTCCTCTAAACGTTGACGCAAAATTAATTGCCGTACTTAGGTAATAGGTCTGTATCTATTCCCTAGAGAACACGAGAAACAGGACACGCCAAAAGCCCGCCACTACAAATAGGACCTTACCCTTCCCTTCCTCTTCAACACAAACTCCATAATTTTCACTTCCATTTCTCTTCCACTTTCGTCTCTCTACAACATCTGATATTATGGCCTTGGTCTCTACCCTTAGGCTCACCGTTAATCCACCCAACTCAACTTCTTCAACATCTCATACGGACATGGAGGCCAAAAAGCTAGCACAAATACATCCACTTCCTAACACAATCAAAGTACCGCCGTCTCTTGTAGTGAAACCAAAGACCCATGTTGTCAATCTCCCTGTTACATCTTATCCGGACTCCTCTGGAAAATTTGGAATCTATGGTGGCAAGTTTGCGCCAGAATCATTGATGAGCTCCCTGGCTTTGCTTGAACAAGCCTTCCTCTCGGCAAAAAGGGACCCAATCTTCCGAGCGCAACTTCATGAGTTGTTAAACGACTATGCAGGCCGGGAGACACCGCTCTATTTTGCAGAGAAATTGACCAACCACTACAAGAGGGGCACCAATTTTCAAAAGGGTCCTCAAATCTACTTCAAGAGGGAGGACCTCAACCACACTGGCTCCAACAAGATCATCAATGCTGTAGCCCAGGTCTTGCTGGCCAAGAGGCTTGGCAAGACCAGAATTGTTGCCGAGACTGGGGCCGGCCAACATGGTGTTGCCACTGCTAGCATATGTGCAAGGTTGGGCATGGAATGCGTGATTTACATGGGGGCTAGAGACATGAGCAAACATGTGTTCAACGTGAACAAAATGAAGCTCTTAGGGGCAGAGGTGAAGGAGATCAAGATTGGAACATCTTCACTAAGGGATGCAACTTCAGAGGCTTTTAAAGATGCTCTGTCCAATTTGGAGACTACCCATTTGACATTGAGCTCTGCTGGAGGTCCTCACCCCTACCCTCTCATGGCCAGAGAGTTCAATGCCTTGATTGGGAAGGAGACAAGAAAGCAGGCCATGGAGAAGTGGGGAGGAAAGCCTCATGTCCTGTTAGCATGTGTCGGTGGTGGCTCAAATGCAATTGGGCTCTTCCATGAGTTCATTGGTGATGAAGATGTGAGGTTGATTGGTGTTGAAGCTGCAGGGCTTGGATTGGAGAGTGGTAAACATGCAGCTAGCCTGTGTAAAGGTGAGAGGGGAGTGTTGCATGGATCAATGTGCTACATGTTGCAGGATGAGGAAGGACAAATTGTGGAGCCTCACTCTGTTTGCAGTGGGATGGCATATCCAGGGGTGGGAGCCGAGCTTAGCCATCTCAAGGATGTGGGTAGGATCGAGTGTTACAGTGTTAGTGATGAAGAGGCAGTGGCAGCCTGCAAGAGGGTAAGTAGGTTGGAGGGGATCATCCCTGCATTGGAGACATCCCATGCACTTGCTTACTTGGAGAAGTTGTGTCCTACTCTACCGGATGGTGCAAAGGTTGTGGTCAATTGCAGCGGTCATGGAGACAAGGACATACAAACAGTACTAGAACACTGCTAATATTGTTTGAAAACAAAGTTCGTACAGTACTACGAACTCTTGGATCTCTACTTGAGTGTGCTCTTTTAAACTTATTTGTATGTAATATTAAGCTTGTATGTGTATTTAGCTTGTATATATACAATTGGGTGAAATAATAGAACCCAAGTTTAGCTAATTTTTTTATTCCAAGCATGCTTAGTTAATTGTTACGATTTATGATCAAGGAGGCTCATAAATCATCCAGTTTTTGCCGTTTGGAATACCTGCACGAGGAAAACCGGTTTTTCTCGGATGCCATTATTGTTGCGAAGGGAGTCTCATTGCTTCTGTGTAATTTTTTCAACTAGTGCAGATCTAAGCAAAATAATATTCTTTTTTGTATTCCATCTTTTTATGCTTTACACAAAGTTCCACGTACCCACAACTTTTTACTTCTGTTAAATATAAATGATTTTATTTTACTTTTGCAAGATCTATCTTTTTTTATAATGCTTTTTGACGAATTTCTTAAGTATATACCTGGCATTCTCTTACTTTTCCAGCTAATTTTTGCTATTTTTTCATCTTGCCAACATTCCTATGTGTTCAATTTGCATGTTTTTTTAATTTTTGTCCTACACATATATTTAATTTTTATTTTTTATTTTAAAACCATTAATGCAATTCTCTCACTATACATATATTATCTCTTTAGTCAAAAAATTATTTTTATAAAAAAGTAATTTACCTTAAAGTTAAAAATATACTTTCGCTACAAAAGCATCATCTCTCGTTGTGACATTGACCTCAACGAGGGACCATTTTCTTCTTCTTCTACTACTTTTTCTTCTTACCCAAAGGGTATTAAAGGCATAGATCTTAAAATAAAATTTATGTAATTACAAATGGTAAAATTGTTAACCGCTTGATGCCTTTCCTAACGCCGACCCCTCTTCCTTTATCAGGCTTAAGACTGGTAATGCAGATGCATTGGCGGCTCTTCAACGGGAGACCTATTTCGGCTAATTTATATTTCAAAGATATTTATTCATGAAGATATAATCACCTTTGCGTAAGAGGCAAACTTAAAGGCAATGGCCTTATCATCACGTAGAAGATCGTATCTCACACAACAAATGGCCAAATGAAATTATACATGCCAAACCTCACGTAGAAGATCGTATCTCAGACTTGAACCACAATGATTCTCACTCTCTGTGTGTCTTTCAGAATCCGCATTCACTCTATGAGACATAGTTTTATCAATGATGGATGTGAGAGGTGAATCAAGTTCATCAAGTTCCTCATCACTTGTGTATCCTTTTTCTTGCACCAATGAAACAGTTCTACCCAGTTGAGGTGGTCGTCCAACTTCTCTGATCTTCTCTACCACATTGGCAGGCGCCGGTGGGCAGTAAACAACAGGAGCTGCTAAACATGGGAAGAAGTTGATCAAGTCTTTGTCTGATTGTCGCCCTTCCAAGATACTCTGCACGATGTCAGAAGATGATTGAATCAAATTTTATTAAAAATGAAGATCCTACGACATGAAATCTTCTTTAAGACACTCTGCATGGATGTTAGATCAAGACTGAATTAAATTTTATTGAAAATGGTCTATATTTGGCAATAGCTGTAATTGCTAGAAGCAATCAGCTGCTACTGCTTTTTACCGTGTAGATGAATAAATTGGGGATCTTCCCAATCACATCGTTTAAATGAAAGCCAATTCTTATAGCAATAATGTCTGATGGAAAGTGAACAAAGGAGATACAATGCAACCACCTACTTGGTTGTGAATCACAAACTCAGGTCTACCTGGGACACATTTTGACCAATTATCAAGCATACCTCAGAGTTAAGGATCTCTAAAACAGACCCAGGAACAGGATCAGGGCAGAATTCATCTGGAGTAAAATTGCAGAGTATTCTCTTTATTATTAGTAAACCCAGAGTTGGGCACACCTGTGGAACAAAACATGGAATAATTAAACAGATGAAGGCACTAATTAACTTTCTGTTGCATGCCATACTTATGTTTAGAAAAGTAAAATTCATAGTATCAAGACCAACCTCCTTCCTGATGGTCCTGTCCATAAGCATGTCTTTTGGGAGCATCAAAAGATCACTCAAAGCATTAAGCAAATGAAAATATTTTGACGTTTCATCGTCTCCTCGCCAATCACCGTCATCACCTCCAGTTGCCTCACTTGCTCCAGCAATATCTTCAGCATCCCGACCAAACAAATCTGTTAGATATCTTGACCAGTTCCCTACCTGCAATATCAAAATAAAATGAACAATAAACCAGGCATATTTTATTAGATAAACATTGGAAACCTTTCAGTTTTGGTAATATGCAATTATGACTATATCCTGTCTTAATCAGACAGGATTCTTGTCAAAATCTTTATCCATGCAAGCTCAACAGAGCCAATCAGAGATCACAATGCAACTGGGCACCACAAAAATGAAAAAAGTAGGAATCAGAAATTGTACATACCGAATTTTTCAGTTGAGCACCAGACCCAAAGCTCAAGTTGCCATCAAGGATTGGCAGAACCTTGGAATCAACAATAGGATCCGATACAGGATCAGTAGGGATCTCATATGCAGATTCACGAAGTAAAGCATTGAACATTGCTACATCCAGTCTGGCTACACACTGCTCCATCACCTGATGATGGCACACTGTCAAAGGCATGATAACACCACATGCAGGATTGAATCTATTTGGGAAGTCAACATTTATTGTGATCCAATTATTTCTAACTCAAATGCCAATGAAATCTGTTACAGATGAGCATACCATTCTAGCCAATACAGGTAAGCAACCACAATCATGCCCTCCTGCTCGAACAGGACATAGCCTTTGGGAGGCTTCTTGGAACGCACTTCTCCAAAGATTGATAGAAAAACTGCCTTGCTGCTGATCACCTAATGCTGCTCCTAATAGACGGCCACAACTTTTTCAGAATACATTTCTCCAACTGGAGATTGCATGTGGGGAGTCAACGTCTAAACAACATAAACAATCAAAATTTCTTAGTCATACAGACAAGACTTCAGTTTTCTTTAAGAAATACATAGGACACTTTGTTAGAAGGTTGCCTCATCCCTACAAAAACTGAGTAATCCTTCAATTAAATAAAAATCATTCAAGCAGAAAATAATAAACCACACTTGGTAATGCCTATTTATATTAAAACTTCAAACACCTATACACATGGTAATCCAAGTCAAATCTTGGCACCGTTTATAACTGTCATTGATGTTAATCTTAAAACATAATGAATGAAGATGTAATCCTTATAAATCTTAAATAACTTATTCTAAAACAATCATATTTGCTAGTGGAAAGTCACACAAGAAGGTAAGGCATGAACATGTTAAATAATACAGTAAGTTACCTGCCACCACACCGATTCTACTATCCTCGAAAACATCCAAGATTCAACCTTCTCAAGTGCTGCTACAAACGTGCTAGTCTCCTGCCAGTCATTTATGAATTGCATAAAGCCAAATGTTTTCCCATGTTTGCTAGTGCCATTTACTTTCCAATTTCCACTGCCATTGGTTTCAGTAACTCTTCCTTGAAGAAGTGTCTGGTGGGCACTGCCAAAAGCTTGAGTAATAATTTCTCTAAGGACCACCGTGTTTGACCACCAAAAAGTTAACCTTCAGTGAGAAAAAAATAAAAGCGATCAATAGCTTACCCAAAATACTTTTGTCTTCTTGAAGATTAGGCAAATAATATTCAATTATAATGCTGATCTATAGACAATGATGGAAAGAACAAATGTGTGCACAATTTCTATACCGTGGCACATCACTACCACAAGACTTAGCAATTAGGACAAGCCCTGACACAGTGTTCTTAGCAATGCTGCCTTTCTTTCCTTGTGTCCAGTGCTTGCAAGAATGAATATAGAATCTAGATAGGCGTCTAGCAGGAGTGTGAAGTTTATGTGCTGAACTTCCATGTTCTGGCACAACAGAATACAATGAAATCTCTAGAGCAGCCATCTCTCTCAACTCTTCTTCTAGTTTATCAATTCTCTGTTCCATCTCCTGAATTTTTTGGTCATTCCTCTGCTGATCTTCATAAGAACATTTCTCTTTCATCTCACCAGTTTCTTCATCTAATTCAATACTAAGAGAACTAAAAGTCTCATCATAGGCATCCATTCCCTTGCTCTCTTCATTAGGCTTATCTTCACTCCCATCAGATTCAGATGATGCCACAGCATGAATTTTCATGTTCTTGAATTTGACGTCCTGATCTCTTGGGTCACCCCTGAAAGACCTCCTTGGAGTAGATTTAAATTGTAGCACTGTTGGCCCCTGTCGGTTAGGTCTTCCTCTTGCTATGTGTGTAGTGCTTTCTGGTGAAGGTTTCTTAGTCAAATTTTTGGGCACCCTTGAAGCACGCTCAACCTTGTTCTCCTGAAAAATTCCAGTTTCTTCCTGAGACGATGTAGAATCTTTAGCATTTTCGCCTTCAGATTCCCCTTCTTTACATCCATCACTTGAACCATCATCCTTTTCATTTTCGTTAAGATTCCTAACCATTTCAGCAGGTACAGCATGTGATATATGTTCATCCTCATCTTTAACGTTCCCATCCACTTTAACTTCCTGTAGATTCTCTTTTTCATCTTCCATAAACTCATCAAGCTCATCTTCAGCGTCCACCATTGTCATCCCCTCTGAACTACTCATGTCATCAACATAATGGATTGAGATGTCATCATAAACATCAGATGAATCAATGTTGGTATTCCCCGCACTCTCCACAAGTGAAATTTTTTGTTTTATTTCCTCTATGTGGGAAGGTTTGTGATCCTTCAGAGAAGGTTTTATCTTCTCTTTGCGATCATTATCAGAAGACTGTTTTGTTTTCTTACTTTGAATAGAAGAAGCTCCTTTTCCCTTTTCCTTCATTTTCATTGCCTCCACATCAGATATAATCAGCTATTAGATACCGTGAGGAAATGAAGCAAAATTGAAGGGCTAAACAACCTCCAGCTCAAGTTGAAGGTGTTTCTTCAAATTTCTATCTCGCCTTGACCTCCACAATCCAACTTTACTCGCTTAGTTTAGCCACCTGAAGTGGAATGCCTGAAATAAGACAAAAAACAAAACTATCAAATAACAAAATCGTAGTATAACAGGGAAGAACAGCAAGATAAAAAATCATTCGCAACATAAGCTCATCCATTAAGAATATATCAGAAAAAGGAAAGCACCTAAGTACTGCTGGACGTCTTGTCCCTAACCAAGGGGATATATTTACGATACAATGTTTTACAAAAGATGTTCTACTCAACACAGAATACTATCAAAAATAGCAGAGAAATAGTCAAAGACTTAAGGGGGAAAAGCAATATAATGTAATACATTTGAAATTCATATAAGACACATTAACAATTTTCAAGAACTATTAAGCACACAGATGCGACCTTGCAGAGCTTATTCTACAGAAGAAACATTCTAAATCTAGAACAGAAGCCCAACTAATCACTTTTCATTCTGACAGATCAATTTTCTCTGCTGAAGCCTTAGATTAAACTGGAATGTTTACATTTACCGGTGAAAGTTGAAACTTTCTCTGCTGAAGCCAGCAGATTAAAGCGGAATATTTACATTTACCGGTGAAAGTTGAAACACAGTTGTTTGTGCAATATTAAATAGAAGATCTATATCACAGACAACATGATGTGAGGCTAAACTGCAGATAAAAATGGATGCCGAGCTTTCACCTTCACACAAATTGATGGCTAATGAGACACCATTTCTTATAATTAAAAATGCAATTTGCTTAAAATATTACAGGCGGTATAATATAGACAATGGCACAGCTAGCGAAACTTATGACCCAGTTCTGGTGACTGAATGATAAATCACTTGGCCACCTGTAGAATCATCAGACAGGTTCTCTCGCTGTTCCTTCCAATAAACATAAACTATGCATGCCAAGCGACTCAAGCCCTGACCAGCAAAAATAAAAAGGCAAGCAGTCTTAGGATGCACACAACAATTGTTTATCTCAGACTATTCACAAGGTGAAGCTATAATATCTACCACATATTAAACCAGCTACATGGCCACATGAACGACCACAATGACTGAACAGTCACTCCAGATACATCTGATAAAACGGATTTACCAGCAAGAAATCAGCTCCAACGTTTACTTACCTTTTTAGACACAATTTTTGAGCGAATAATAGAATTGCTGAAGCTATAAGCAGAACCCACATTTCCACATCAAAAACAGCTCGGTCCGTTTCATGAAAATGCATTCAATCTGAATCCATCAATGGCTTCTGAAATAGCAGTTCAAACACCCCCCCCCAATTTCAGAGTAAATTTATCACAAAAAATGCATTCAACTCGAATTCGTCCACAGCTGCTACAACGCCAGCTAAATCCAAATACAGACAACAAAACCAGCATCACAAGAACCGTCTAAAATTTCAAACACTTCGCCATACTCCAAAAGAACCACAACCAGAACAAGATGAAACTTTTTAGAAACAGAAGACCAAAAAAAACCCAAATTCTTGCAAAATGCAAACTAAACAACCACTTCAAGTTCCCAAGAACAGACCTTTCCCCACTCAAAACGCAGCAATACTGCAACCCGCCCAACCACAGACCGTCAAATTCAACAAAGACTCGTCCTTTTTCACCACAGGAGCTCCACTCACAACCAGAGATGCTCCATGACTTCTCCCTCACCGAATGCTATCACAACCAGAGAAGCTTCGTGTCTTCTCCCTCCCCAAATGCTATCACAACAAAACAGCAGAACAGAGCATGCAGACAAGAAACGACTCACCCGAACGCCGAGGTCGTGAATGCTGCTAGGGCGAGGCGTCCTCGGCGAGCTCCGGCGGCGGCGGCGGAGATTGGCCGGAGTCGCCGGCGATCGGCGGCGGCGATATATGTAGAAGGAGAGGGAGAGTGGTGGTGACCGGGAGTGGCCGGTGGTCAGTGGGTGCGACCGGGGAGGGGGTTGTCGATGGCAATCACGGGGACCGTCTGGAGCCGGTTGTTGTGTGTGTCGGAGAGTCCCTGGACGTGAATGGCAGTTGGCCATCGTGCTAACTGCCCGGGGCCCGCACCGGTCTAGTCAGGTAATCATGAGCTATTTATTTATTACCCGTACATATTTGTAATCCCAAGCCAAATATTCAAGCATATAAATTTCAATAATCTATAATTATATGTTGACAATTTACAATCGTCGCGGTCTAAAAAACAACCGAAGGAGGCTCAAGTCTTCTAATTTACGATCATCTTATAAAAAATAGTTAATCAAAGTTAAAATTTTATAATTTAATTTTGTTAATTAATTAGATCTTACTATAATAAGTATAAGATACAAAACTAAATTAATGTTATTGCATAGTATCAATAAAAACAAAATCTAATTAACTATCTATTTATATTTGAATACAGTTTTACATACTAGGTTCTATCTGTGTATTGCATACCGTTTTTTTAGCCTTCACAATATTTTAACTTATACTTGATTTTTTTATTTGAAATTTTTAAAAATTTTAATTTTTCTTTATAAATTACAATATGTTACCCATATTTAATCAATCGAGGCAAAATAGTAAATTTCTTGTAGCAAAGAGATGGTTTAGATGAGTTTTGTTTTTTATATGTTTCACTTTTAGGCTATTTTTAGTCTATATTAACTTTCTGATTTTTTTCCCTTATAATTTTGCCCCAGTCTATTCCCAATTTGTTTCACAATTGAGTCGATTTATTTTTTAGACTATAAGTGTAAGGCAAAGGTGGTCGTATAAATATATTATGAAAATTAGGTATGCCTGATATAAAAATAATAACTTCATTTATAATATAGTATATTATGATTTATTAGAATATACTCGAGGTATACAAATTTTTGTTTGTTAGCTCAGGATTTTAAGACTAAATCTAAGTTATTGCAGCGTTTAGTTTCTGTTTGGACTTAGGGTATCACTTTTCCATGCATCTTAGGGATTTCGCACTACCACATTGTCCTTGTGAGCCCTTACTAAATTCAGCTTTAGATCTTCACCCAATTCAGTTTAGAATTTCAATACTCATTTAGCTTCTTCACCTCGATTTCTATTTATAGAATCTCAGTTAGGCTTTTGAGTCAATTTTGACTTTTATCAGTGTTGATCCAATATGGCAAGATCTAGATCGACCACATAAACTCTAGCTACCCTCCCATTTTCCTGGGAATTTCTCCTACATTTTCAAATATTTGTAGCCCTAGCATCATTGCCACTTTTGGTTCACCTCAAGTGAGACTCTGACGACTAGACCAATGTCATCATGACCAACTTATGACCAGCTATCGACTCCACCATGTTGGCCACTAGAGATGATGCTTTGGTTGTTGTTTCTCATTGCCGCCATCGCCGTTGGGGAAATTTTTGGCGTCGACAAGCCTCATAGGGTGAGGCCAACCACATTGACACCTTCCTTTCCTCATGACCACTTGATTGGACCCAACCACGTCGGTTGTCGCCACCAAAGACCTCCTCATTCCCTACATCGATATCCCTACTTCTCGCCCATTTTTTGGCCAGCCGCCGGCCAATCACCATTGGCCATGTTGTATAATCAAACCGGCCGGAGTTTGGTTGCTTTGATGGAGGAGGACGAAGAAGAGTACTTCGGTCTCGGGCTTTTATAACCGATTATGATTGCCGCCTAACGGGCATGGTTGTCAGATGAAATGGACACAAAGTTGTTGAACAAGTAAGTGGGGAAAAAATGAGCTCAAACTGGTATTTATACGTGGGCTTAGGAACGATCAATAGAGCAAGTGATCAATTGGGCTTTGGTGATTGCGAGTTCATAATGAAAAACAACCCAATATTATTCGAAATTTAGAATTATAATGTAACTGGGCTTTTATAGATTGTTATACAGCTTGCCTAGCTAGTTCAAGTCACCCATCCATTACTTA
Source organism: Piper betle (assembly GCA_033002965.1). NCBI lineage: Eukaryota > Viridiplantae > Streptophyta > Magnoliopsida > Piperales > Piperaceae > Piper > Piper betle. Next base: position 51,627 of record JAURVB010013024.1, read on the forward strand.
TAAATTATAATCTCCAACTTTACTCATGTACCTCTTTCTCTTCACAACATTTAACTACTTAATAAAAAAAACTAAATCACTCTTTTGATATATGACATTCTTGCATTTGTTTATATTTGTTATAAGAATTAGAGAACTACGAAGAGTAACGATTAGTTAGGTACTTCCAATATTCCATAAGAATTTTCCTAAAATGATAATTTTTTTAAAAAAGCTAACACAATATAGTGAAAGGACCTATGTCTATGTATAAAACTTGCTTTATCTACCAAAATATAAATCACATTTTGTACAAAATATTTTAAGTATTGATGACTGAATATTTTTTATGATCTAACAAGAAGAAAAAAACTCTTTCAACAACCTCAAATTTGCGACCAGTAACTCTGGTCGCAAATTTGTGACTACTTAAATTTTGCATCGCATGGGTAAGTAATTGTTAGTTCTATTACATTGTAACAAGGGAACTTGCCACCTTTAGCCGTGAGAGTTTATAATTCACCAAAATTTGTCGCATATCCATGCCCACAATTTATTATACTGGGCTGACAGGGGCACAATCCAGTAATCTAAAATTTCTATGCTGCATGCAAATGAAATACCCTAAAAATTTCAAACGGGTACTAAATGCTGTAACGACATAGATCTATGCCTAAAATCCTACCTAAGATATGCAAATAAATCTGTATACCTCTTGTATACATTGATAACTTATGCTCATATCATCTGCATGTCGGGCATACTTACCCTATATAACATGCTCATAGTGACCATCTAGGCCCCATATTTATATTCTGAAAATTAGTCTGGCTTGAGGTCGTTCGGAATCGACTCGGTACTAACCTGAAAGGGTGAAAATTAAAATCGGGTAAAACCCTAACCCAAAAATAGGGTTTTACATTAATTATATTTTTGATAAATTGCTTAAAAGTTTTTGTTATCAAATATTTATATTATTTTCTAAAATATTTCATTTAAATGTTCAAAATATGGTGCACTGTTAAGAAATATAAAATTAGACAATTTTAAATCTTTATAAAACAATAATTTTATTAAAATTAAAATTATTCACCCTTAAATTGAGGATTGTCTATTCATATAAGTTTATCACGGTTGAGGAGAGGTTAAAATTATTGTGTCTAAAATAATAAAAATGTTCAATTTTTTATAATATTTTGTTATTTTAGGAAAGATTTCAAAAAGTGTCTCTATCATTGTATATTTTGTCAACCATAAAAATAAATGCCATCTCCCTCATTTATTATAAAACATATTTAAGAAGCTCAAACTTTGTCAAAAAGCAAGAACTTATCAATAGTTATCTGAAGTCTAAAGAAACTGAAAGACCATGTCGACAAAACTCAGGATTGAAAAGAGATCCACGCGTATCTTCCGAAGAAATCATTACTGTCAAATAACTAAACAAATTTTTTCTGAGCAAATAACTAAACAAGTTGTGTAACACCCCATTTTTATCGGTCTACAGGGCAGGCCAAAGTGCGATGTTATAATTTGGAAAATTATTCATTAAACTACTCTCGTACGACTTTATGGAAGTGGATCTCAACCCTCGAAGAGGCTTAAGATAGAAAACCTTATAAGGTTTCATCACATATGTATGCTTATTCATACTAGCATAGAGATGCCCTTAAACATAAGGATTCTATATGATCACCCCTAGCCATAACAGAATCAGAACCTCCATTGCGACCATGAGTGGTGACTTTTAAAATGCTGGTGTTCACTCCCAACTGCGGAAGAGGCGCACTCCCGGCTATAGTTTTGAGGTTGCATGTTGTGATATGAACCTCTTCATACTACTTAGTTCAAATGATTTGTTACATTTCTTAATTGTGGATGAATGCAGAGAATTTAAACAAGGCTAGTAGTTACTTGTTCCATATATCCGACATGTGCAAGAAAATAAAATAATTAAACATAGCACCATCGGTCTTCACATGGGTCTTCAAGCAGTGTGAACCGTATGCCCCTCCTAGCTACGTTTCTTTATCACACACTCACACATCTACAACAAATATGTTTCGCGTATCCGGTAAACTTCTCAGCGTGTTCTAGGACTTCGAGGCTTAGAGTGCCCCAAAGTGTGTCTCTACCACAATGATAATATAGTGATATATAAAACACACATGCACAACAACAATCAATTGCCTTATCTCGAATCATACAAGTTCATACAACTTCAGGGCTTATTCTCGTAACATGCTACATCTCAATTTCATATCAACTCAGTAATTAATACAAATATAGCACGAAATCCCCCTACATGAGTCATTTGATCCATCTGCCTATGCCAGTCAAAAATACTAAGTACATACATATATTAGAGGAAAACATCAACAATCAAAGAATTGATTACTGGCCCTGTAGAGACTAGGAATATAGCATTACTCACAAATGAGTATCTAAATACCCACAAAAAGTTGTAGAAATTTCTAGAATCATATAAGGTGGTAAGCGAAGGCCGATGCGGCCACATATTATACCATTATTGCCTACAAAGAGGCATCTTACAAATATATAAACATTCATATATCGCTTACGCCCTCATATTTTCCATATATCGCCCGCCACAGTACCCATCTGGCTAAGAACCAATGTGCCACAATTTCTAAAAATACGCTGCATTTGTAGTACCCTACATACATTTGACCACTTAAGGGTATAAGGGGTACTAGTACAATTTGCATATCTGCATACCATTTACTCTCTTATTCGTGCAATCCGTAAAAATGTGCGTACTTATATAATAGGTTTAGGGAAGAGGCTTGTATCATAGATTTATGGAGCTTCAGTTCGAAAACCAACAAGTGTTCTCATCTTTATAGTTTTATTAAACATACGATAAAAGGTGACTTAATGACTAAGTATCGGAGGGATCCAATAAAGTGCCATCGACATCGTCCTATCGTTTAAAAGATGATTAAACGTGCCACTCAAGAGCCAAACATAAGGGTGAAGCAATAGAGTCCTACAGACCTGGATGAGTAGAGCTCCGTATTCTAGTCGGTGAGCTCACCCCTGATACCTAGCATGGAGGTGGAACCGAATAAGAATCGGGTCACATCGACACGCAAAAACAAGGCAAAGCCTCCACACAAGCTCAACACTTAACATCACTTAATTTTCTTAACTAGGTCCTAAGTAAAGTATTGAACCTTATTAGGTAACTTAATTAAGGTTTTGGTTTCATGTTCACTTAGTGGGTTTTAATCAATTCTAGAGTTTTTAATCGAATGGGCTTACTAGACAATTTTTCAGATGGGCCTAACAATGTCCAAATAGGCTGAAATTTGGATGGGTTGTCCTTTACACTTTAAAGTTCATAGGTAAATTCCACCATGGCTGGACCATGGGCCAATCAAGGGGAATAAGGGCCATTAAGTTCGGCCATATGGGCTAGAACAATGTTCCTGTGCTGCGCACCAATTTTGTAACTATTGTTTTATGGGCTAGAGGATTACAAATGGGGTTGAGTCAGTGGGACTAGTTAGCCAACACACCTAGCTTGATCCCGGTAAGAGATAGGCCACTTTGTAAATGAGCCTAAGTAGATTTTACAAGTTGGGTCACTGGATGGGCTGTTTCTAGAGCTATTTGGACCCTAACATATTTAAAAATTTGCAAATAAAATTGAGAACCTGCCCAAATGGCCCCAAACATGGTCACGATGCTACTGAGATATAAGGTAAGGTGTAGAAGGGGTACTAGTACAATTTACATATCTCCATACCACTCACTCTCTTATTTGTGAAATCCATAAAAATGTGCATACTTATATAATAGGTTTAGGGAAGAGGCTTGTATCATAGATTTATGGAGCTTCAGTTCGAAAACCAACAAGTGTTCTCATCTTTATAGTTTTATTAAACATACGATAAAAGGTGACTTAATGACTAAGTATCGGAGGGATCCAATAAAGTGCCATCGACATCGTCCTATCGTTTAAAAGATGATTAAACGTGCCACTCAAAAGCCAAACATAAGGGTGAAGCAATAGAGTCCTACAGACCTGGATGAGTAGAGCTCCGTATTCTAGTCGGTGAGCTCACCTCGATACCTAGCATGGAGGTGGAACCGAATAAGAATCGGGTCACATCGACACGCAAAAACAAGGCAAAGCCTCCACACAAGCTCAACACTTAACATCACTTAATTTTATTAACTAGGTCCTAAGTAAAGTATTAAACCTTATTAGGTAACTTAATTAAGGTTTTGGTTTCATGTTCACTTAGTGGGTTTTAATCAATTCTAGAGTTTTTAATCGAATGGGCTTACTAGATGATTTTCGGATGGGCCTAACAATGTCCAAATAGGCTGAAATTTGGATGGATTGTCTCTTACACTCTAAGGTTCATAGGTAAATTCCACCATGGCTGAACCATGGGCCAATCAAGGAGAACATGGGCCATTAAGCTTGGCTATATGGGCTAGAACAATGTTCTCGTGCTGCGCACCAATTTTGTAACTATTGTTTAATAGTCTAGAGGACTGCAAATGGGGTCAATAGGACTAGTTAACCAACACACTTAGCTTGATCCCAGTAAGAGATAGGCCAAGTTTACTTTGTAAATGAGCCTAAGTGGATTTTACAAGTTGGGATGGGCTGTTTCTAGAGCTATCTGGACCCTAACATATTTAAAATGTACAAATAAAATTGAGAACCTACCCAAATGGTCCCAAACTTGGTCACTGATGCTACTGAGATATAGGGTAAGATGTGGACCATGTTTTAATGAAATCCAACACCGTTAACCTAATTTAAGGTAATTTACAACTGTGAGTAAAAAACTGAAGTTTTCACCCAGCATCTTTACACCGTCCTGATTAACACCTCTAAAAATATCTAGATGATTTTAACCCTTCCAAAAATTTATATATTCAATTACACAATTAGTGAGGTATCATATAATTTAAAAAATTTATTAGTTTAAAATTCGTGGCTTAAAATATCACACAATTATAGATTATGGTCATAGTCATAAACACAGGAAACACATAGTGCACTTATGGGTTATGTTCATGATTATTTAGTAGTTATATTAGGATTAAAATTTTACCAAAAACTAATAAAAGTACCATGAAAAATATGACTTGTTGTGCATTAATAGATCCTACAGGTCAAAGAGTAAAAATTGGAGAAAGGAGTGCTTATAACACCTCTCGTCAATTTTTACCACCATACATATAAATTATAGGGCATGGCAGGTAAAACCCCAAACAAAAAGTTGTATATATATATATATGTTGTGAGTTCAAAAAATAATAATCATGCAAATAAAACATCACAATGGCAGGATATTATTTTTATATTGAAATGGTGCATATCAGTGACCTACATGCATTGTAAAAATCATATCTATTTATTTACATATCCAAATAAGATAAATGTAAACTTAAACTTCTCATAACATTCATATATACACGATAAAAATGTTCTAAAAATAAATTCATAGAATCATACAAGCAATACACATCAAACAATGAGAAATAGTGGCAACCTAACCTGATGCTAACAAGTGAAAATCAAGGGGAGGTCTTTTGAGGCATCCAACCTCAAAGCCTACTACCCGAGGATGCTAGGAACATGGAGGGGTTGTTTCGAGCTCCAAGGAGGAAGAAGAAGGCGAAGGAGAGTAGAAGAAAGTGGTTGGAGGTGAGGAGGGAAGGAGAAATGGTGAAAAGGTGAGGGAAGGGGTGGATTTTATAGAAAAATGGTGGTTGGTTTGGTGATGTCATAGGCATGAGTGTCATACCTATAGAGGTATGGGTATCATACCTATAGAGGTATGGGTATCATACCTATAGAGGTATGGGTATCATACCTATGGAGGTATGGGTGTTATACTTATAGAGGTATGGGTGCAATACCTATAGAGGTATGGGTGCAATACCTATAGAGGTATGGGTGCAATACCTATAGAGGTATGGGTTGATGATGTGATAGACATATGGGTTGGCTTTGTAATGTATAGAGGTATGAGTGCTATAACTATAGTGGTATGGGTTGGTTAGATAAGGATGTATGGATTGGGTTAGCTAAAAGGCAAGGGTTGGGTTAGCTAAAAAGGCATGGGTTGGGTTATCTCAAAACCAAAAACTTAGGTTTTACCCTAAAGCAATTGGATTCATCTTGGAGTTGCACTGCAGGTCCCAAAAGTGGTTAGTGTAAAACCCGGGATTTTGAGTCAAGTGTTTTATATTCAGAACTGGTCGGGTCGACTGTTATTTTCGAGTTGAGTATGGTTCAGGACACGTGTATTGAGTCCATGCTGGTCGCATGTATGAGCCAAAAGGGCCATGCGTACCCAAGTATATGATGATAACATCATGAACACAACAAAAAAGAATGAGTTATCAGAATATATGAGAATATGGCAATTATTTTTTTATTTTTATATATAGTGGACCGTAGAATTAGTATTAGGCCATTTATCTGCGTTAGGACGCGTTATAGGCAGTTTGGGTGGGCTATTAGTTATAGAGCATGTTTTGGTGTTGTTTTATTTTATGGGATTTCCCCCATTTTATGGATTTTTGGGATTTTCTACGACTTAGTTATTATTCTTGACTCGAGCCGAAGACGAGTCAAGTAATATTTACGAGTTTGCCACCGAACCATTTTCATTGAACACCCCCCCAAACATCGGTCGCAACAAAAAAAGAATGAGATATCAGAATATATGAGAATATGACAATTATTTTTTTTATTTTATATATAATATAGTGGACCGTAGAATTAGTTTTAGGCCATTCACTGCGTTAGGATGCGTTAGAGGCAGTTTGGGTGGGCTGTTAGTTATAGAGCATGTTTTGCTGTTGTTTTATTTTATGGGATTTTTGGGGATTTTCTACGACTTAGTTATTATTCTTAACTCGAGCCGAAGATGAGTCAAGTAATATGTACGAGTTTACCACTTAGCCTTTCATTCCACACCCCGACGTCTTCTTCCCCAAACCGTGATTGCCACCCCTTTTGCTTGTCACCGCCATGCTCTGTCGCAGCGGTGCCATGCCACCCCGAGTGCCACGGCGGCCTCGACGATGCCAGATCGCTGCGCCTAGTGCCGTGCCTGTGTTACGCTTGCGTCACCGATTCCGCTGCCAGCGACCATTGCAGCCACCATCCAGTGGTTGCCTCGACGTCTTCTACCAACCTACGACCTTCCCCGACCAGAACGGAGGCCAGCGCTGCCCATCCCGGTCGGATCTCCACACCTCCAAGGCCAGGCCCTGTTTTAGCTATTTTGGCAAGCCGCCACCTCCGCCAACCATGTTGATGCCAGTAGATGCGTCGGGCTCACCGAGTTGGTTCCAATGGTGCCCAATATGACCCATATCCAGCCAGTAGACGCCGCCAGTGATTGTCGCCAGAAAACCGCCAGAAGCTGTCAGAAGCACTAACCTGTCGGAAAACCACCGAAACCTGCCGGAAAATTGGATTCATTGGAATTCACCGGATCTTCCGCCAAGCTCATCCAGTTGATCCCGATCAAACTTTGGATGCCGACGTGTGCTGAATTCGAGCTCCAAGACACGCGATGAAACCCTAACCGTCGTTGATTGCCGATGAGGTGAGGTATAATTACCTCCGAGTTAATTATTTAAAATTTATGATTGATAGCATAGCATGTTAGGACTGATTAATGACTAATTATGGATGAAAGTGATAAGTTACATGATGTGATTAATAATGCATGGAGGATAAGTGATCTAATTAGATAAAGTAAATATGAGTATGCTTAATCGCAGTATGACATAAAAACCTGAAGTTGCACGAATCGGCAGCGCAGCGATACGATTTCTGGGGCCGAATCGGTCGGGTTCGAATCGGGCTCGGAATCGAGGGATTCGCTCGATTCTACCGATTTAACTCGGAATCGGAATTGGCCGATTTAATCGGAATCGGTTTTTGATAAATTACTAAAATACCCTAGGTATGATTTTTATTAAATTATTTAAGCATGGGTAAAATGTGTAATTTTGATTTTAAAAACCTAAAATCATACCCGTCTCCCCACGCGTCCGCCGTCGCGCCGCGCTCGCCGCCTCCGCCTCGCTTCCGCCCGCCGACCTCAGCTCCGCCGGACCTTCCCGACCGACGCCACGCTCTCGCAACCCGCCTCCGGACAGGTGGCCAGCCGAACAGCACTGGAGTGTGTGTCAGAGGCGCAAAGGCGAGGAGCTTCGGGTGAATCGACGTCGCACCAAAGGTAAAATTTGGATTTTTATTGAAATTGAATGTTGTGATGTGAGAATTGATTTCTATGATGTGCTAATTGATTATTTTGATGTGCAAATTGTGATGTCCAAATTGAAATTTTGTGAGGATTTGGGATTTTTACTGCTGATTTGGGATTTCGTTAAGTTAATCAAGTGTGCCGCAATCGTGATGTGCGAATATGTGCTATGTGCAAATTGTGATGTGCAAATTATGATGTGCGAATATAGCTTGGAAGTCTTGAAAATTTGCTTGGTAGTGGTCCGATTGATGATGAATTTTTGTGTGCTGCTGTTAATATGCTAGGGTTTTTAGGAACTGTAATTGACGGTTTTTGCAGTATCCAATTGATGTGCGAATATGTGCTAGATGAGTGTATTGTGTAGCTTATTTGAATTACATAAAGAGTATGTTCTTTCAGGTATGTTCTTATTTGTTCTTTCAGGTATGACTCTACCATTGTATTGTCATAATTACATACCTTTATGATTGTTGTATAAATACTTGAACTTGTGTATTTATGTTGAGAAATTATATAATTATGTATTACAGATACTTCGTTATGAGTTAGCAAATTTTATATATGACCGATTTGGACCGATTCGGCCGATTCAACTGAACCGATTCCGGCCGATTCAGACCGATTCCGATTCGACTCCGACTCCCTGGAAAACCGATTCCGATTCCGATTCATGCAACCATGCATACAACAGTAAAATTGGTATGAATAGGATGAGTTAGAATTACTTTTATAGTCATGATTATTTGATTGCTAATTGATGTTGGTTGTATTGTGAGTATGTATTGGTCATGTCGAGTTGATGCATCATTCAGTTAGTGGGTGCTAGCTTCTAGATTTGATGTGTAGGTACGAAGTAGGAGCTCGCCACCTAGGCGCGATGATCACGCTTGGAGCTTCTACCAGGTCCGTTTAGGAGTCATTCTCTATTTTATGCTCTCTTCTATTGTATGTTTATTTTATTATTTGTAGGGCGGGTTAAGTGGCATTTTATCAGATCCCACTTAACTCGGTCCATTTAACCGAACAGTTTTCTGGATTAATAACCCCTCGAGGATGATTTCGAAAACGAAGATCCACCACAAGTTGCCTTCGGACCTATTATATGAATCCCTTCCCAGGCCTATATATATAATTTTATCGAGTTTTTAGTGAGACGAGAGATGGAGAAACCGACTGCACGTACCATGAGCGGATGCAATGACAGTCAAAGCAGGCTCTAGATTAGTGAGCAAACTCTTCCATTCCTGAGGGATCCTGAGATCTGCGTTTGAGTTCTTCACACCTTAGAGAACATGGAGGTTTACGGGTATTGTTTAGTACAGTACATGTCTGGACTTGTGGTTTAAAGGGTACTTAAGGCGACTGCCTGAGAGTACTCGGCCGGCGACTGGCCTGAGAGTACTCGGCCTTCCGAGCTCAAGGCCCAGAGAAATATGGAGGTAAGGAGAAGGCTTAGAATTCGAAACCAGAAAAATGAAGTTAAAAAATGTTGAGAGAGGCATCAGCAGCAACAGATCAGTTAGTTCGGGATGCTACCGGGTCTGCAGCCCAGTGGCTCCTCAGTAGGTGCCCTTCAGAATGTTCACGAGGAGTATATGATATTTTCTTTCATATGAGAGTTTGCTCTCATAGCCAGTTTGATATTAGTTATTTTCTGGACGAGTAACACTTGGTACTGACGTGTTTTTATACTATATGTAGGTAATAATCACGAGTTGGATGTGCCAGCCTGGACGGAGGAGCACTGCTATCGTTTGCACACATATTAGTCGATAGGGTGGTTAATATTTTGTTATGATGTTATTATATCGATGTGATGTGATTAAATGCTAAAATATGAGGATATGATGAGATGAAATACTAATACATGATGACAGGAAAAGAAAATGTGAATAGATTGCACAGCAGAATTGTGGTGGGTTGAAACCCAAGTTCCAGAATGAGCATACAGTATATTAGATTATGTGTGACTGAAATTGTTGATATATGCATATATATTTGTATATATTATTTGGACAGGGTGGACCCTAATTGCGCTTTTAGGGAGAGATTCTGTCCGTTCTATTTTAGAATTTTTATTGATTTTTATCGTAATTGTTGTTGGTGTGTAAATTAGTTTGCATGTCATCCATGTAGTATCATGTTAGGATTCTGTGCATTTATTCATGCATGACGAGCCGTATCTTCATCTTAAGATGCCGAGATTAGATCTGCATCGAGTTGGGTTCGGGTTAGCCGACCTAACTGGGGCCTGTAACATGCCGGATTCGGTTCACGAGCGTGGACCAGATTTTGGGGAGTTACAGTTAGGACGGTTCAAAAGGTTATAAAATGCACACACAAAAGACACGTGAGGGACACGGTCCTAACATTTAACTATGCACGATTAAATTGGACCAAAAATTAAAAAACCGGTGATGTATCCAAACAGGCGTGTCGAATGCCGAATGAGGCTATGGCCGGGCAACTGACACATATCTAGATATCATACATAAATACGTGGCAAAATGGCCAGGTAAGACCCTCCATCCGGGTCACGACTGAACCGAAATTAAAAACCACTGGGCGAAAAACCTGGGTTTTACAAGTTGATTGCTTAACATGCACCAAGAAATTACAAGGAACGGATCAGAAGTCCTCAAATCTTATTGTCATGCGTTAAAAATATTGCTAAGTCGGTTAAACATGCAAAAGCAGTAAGACGACCAAATAATTAACTTGACGACTAACTAAAACAATTAATTCGAAAGAAAAACTTACATGC